>JBBDGP010004940.1:0-72277 GCA_037952835.1 Lithobates septentrionalis
CATTATGCAATTCACCTCATCACTCTGTACACTCTCACCTAAGTATTAATTCTTCCTACCATTTATATCACTAGCTCCCCCTGGCAAGTTTATATATCCAACTACCTTATTATCAATTTTATTCTTACTATCCCCGTCATCTTTGCAGCTCCCCCGGGTCGCCGTGGGAGATGACTTTGGTTGGAGTAGCCCTGCGTTCGGGGTCTGTTGGAACATGGGTAAGCAGACTGTCCCTCCCCTTTCCCCCCCCCCAATTTATTACATTGTCTACTCTGATGCTGCAATATTATCAATTCTATATATATTTTGTCTGTGTAATCTCATTGTACCTTTTCTGTATTGTTAGGTTTAGACTGTTTAGTCAGAACTTGCTATCTTCAGATTCCCTCCTGACGAAGCGGTTTCACCCGCGAAACTAGTCGAGGAATATTTCTGAGATCAAGTGCCTTACTGCAAACTCATGACCCTATTGATTTTATTCAGTCTTTATTGTGTTTTAATGTACTACCTATGATTTGTCCTTTGCATCAATAAAATCGATTACACTTTTATATTATTGATATATTTTCTATATTGTTTTGTGTACTGTACCGCAATAGTCCAATACGCCCCCCATTCTCTTGGTCGCCTGACTGGGGATCAGGCTCCCAATTTTGCCCAAATTATTCATTTCTGGATGATGGTACATGTAACTTTGCCTACATCATTATTTTACTACAGAGGCCACACTCTTAATAATAAGATAATACACACTCAGGTTTTTGCCTCATAATTTCATGATCAGTTCTCTGCATTAACTTTGGAGGCAGCCCTGCAAAAACAGATTTTTACAGGGGGAACTCTATGGCTGAAAGCATGCAGATGGTGCTCAGGCAGACCCTTTCAGTAATCCCATTAGTTTAAGAAAAGGCATATTGAGGAAAACATCCATTTCTTCAGAACAAAGAAAGATAGGACTCTTGAATAGCTAGTCTTTGCAATGTGTAATTTTCTTTTTCTATATGAATCTCAATTAACACATTTACAGAAACAGGTACTTTAAAGCCCAACTCCATTAAAAACCTAAAAAAAGAGAAAGGAAAGGTTAGAACCTGCTTATTTTGTTTACCTCTTAGGGATAATTCACTTTGTCCTGTTGGCACCCAGCCACGCTCTACTTTCCTTTGACCTTCCAAATGTAATTTAACAAAAAAAAATATATATATAAAGCTCCCATAGCTATGTATTGCACCCTGCTGGCCCCGCTCGCCACTTGCCCGCATTGCGTAGTAAAGTTTGTTAACTCAAAACACTTTTAAACATTGGGATAAAATTCACACTCAACACAAATGGTCATATAATTCACCGTTAACCACTTGAGCCCCGGACCATTATGCTGCCTAAGGACCAGAGGTCTTTTCCAATTTGGCACTGCGTCGCTTTAACTGCTAATTGCGCGGTCATGCAATGCTGTACCCAAACGAAATTTGCGTCCTTTTCTTCCCACAAATAGAGCTTTCTTTTGATGGTATTTGATCACCTCTGCGGTTTTTATTTTTTGCGCTATAAATGGAAAAAGACCGAAAATTTTGAAAAAAAATGATATTTTCTACTTTTTGTTATAAAAAAAATCCAATAAACTCAATTTTTAGTCATACATTTAGGCCAAAATGTATTCGGCCACATGTTTTTGGTAAAAAAAATGTCAATAAGCGTATATTTATTGGTTTGCGCAAAAGTTATAGCGTCTACAAACTAGGGTACATTTTCTGTAATTTACACAGCTTTTAGTTTATGACTGCCTATGTCATTTCTTGAGGTGCTAAAATGGCAGGGCAGTACAAAACCCCCCCAAATGACCCCATTTTGGAAAGTAGACACCCCAAGGAAATTGCTGAGAGGCATGTTGAACCCATTGAATATTTTTTTTTTTTGTCCCAAGTAATTGAATAATGACAAAAAAAAAAAAAAAAAAAAATATTTACAAAAAGTTGTCACTAAATGATATATTGCTCACACAGGCCATGGGCCTATGTGGAATTGCACCCCAAAATACATTCTGCTGCTTCTCCTGAATATGGGGATACCACATGTGTGGGACTTTTTGGGAGCCTAGCCGCGTACGGGGCCCCGAAATCCAATCACTGCCTTCAGGATTTCTAAGGGCGTAAATTTATGATTTCACTCTTTACTGCCTATCACAGTTTCGGAGGCCATGGAATGCCCAGGTGGCACAAAACCCCCCCAAATGACCCCATTTTGGAAAGTAGACACCCCAAGCTATTTCCAGAGAGGCATATTGAGTCCATGGAATATTTTATATTTTGACACAAGTTGAGGGAAAGTGACACATTTTTTTATTTTTTTTGCACAAAGTTGTCACTAAATGATATATTGCTCACACAGGCCATGGGCATATGTGGAATTGCACCCCAAAATACATTTAGCTACTTCTCCTGAGTACGGGGATACCACATGTGTGGGACTTTTTGGGAGCCTAGCCGTGTACGGGACCCCGAAAACCAATCACCGCCTTCAGGATTTCTAAGGGTGAAAATTTTTGATTTCACTCTTCACTGCCTATCACAGTTTCGGAGGCCATGGAATGCCCAGGTGGCACAAAACCCCCCCAAATGACCCCATTTTGGAAAGTAGACACCCCAAGCTATTTGCTGAGAGGCATGGTGAGTATTTTGCAGCTCTCATTTGTTTTTGAAAATGAAGAAAGACAAGAAAAAACTTTCTTTTTTTCTTTTTTCAATTTTCAAAACTTTGTGACAAAAAGTGAGGTCTGCAAAATACTCACTATACCTCTCATCAAATAGCTTGGGGTGTCTACTTTCCAAAATGGGGTCATTTGGGGGGGGGTTTGTGCCACCTGGGCATTCCATGGTCTCCGAAACTGTGATAAGCAGTCAAGAGAGAAATCAAAAATTCACGCCCTTAGAAAGCCTGAAGGCGGTGCTTGGTTTTCGGGGTTCCGTACGCAGCTAGGCTCCCAAAAAGTCTCACACATGTGGTATCCCCGTACTCAGGAGAAGCAGCAGAATGTATTTTGGGGTGTAATTTCACATATTCCCATGGCATGTTTGAGCAATATATCATTTAGTGACAATTTTGTGCAAAAAAAAAAAAAATTGTCTCTTTCCCGCAACTTGTGTCGCAATATAAAATATTCCATGGACTCGACATGCCTCTCAGCAAATAGCTTGGGGTGTCTACTCCAAAATGGGGTCATTTGGGGGGGTTTTGAACTGTCCTGGCATTTTATGCACAACATTTAGAAGCTTATGTCACACATCACCCACTCTTCTAACCACTTGAAGACAAAGCCCTTTCTGACACTTATGCCGCGTACACACGGTCGGACTTTTCAGCTACAAAAGTCCGACAGCCTGTCCGACAGACTTTCGACGGACTTTTGGCGGACTTTCGACGGACTTGCGGCGGACTTTCTAACGAACAGACTTGCCTACACACGATCACACAAAAGTCCGTCGAATTCTTACGTGATGACGTACACCGGACTAAAATAAGGAAGTTCATAGCCAGTAGCCAATAGCTGCCCTAGCGTGGGTTTTTGTCCGTCGGACTAGCATACAGACGAGCGTATTTTTCGACCGGACTCGAGTCCGTCGGAAAGATTTGAAGCATGTTTCAAATCTAAAGTACGTCGGATTTGAGGCTAAAAAGTCAGTTGAAAGTCCGGAGAAGCCCACACACGATCGGATTACCAGCTAGCTTTAGTCCGTCAGCGTCCGTTGGACTTTTGTAGACGAAAAGTCCGACCGTGTGTACGCGGCATTATTGTTTACATGAAAAAGTTTTTTTTTTTGCAAGAAAATTACTTTGAACCCCCAAACATTATATATTTTTTTAAAGCAAATGCCCTACAGATTAAAATGGTGGGCGTTTCATTTTTTTTTTTCACACAGTATTTGCGCAGCGATTTTTCAAATGCATTTTTTGGGGAATAAACACACTTTTTTAAATTTTAATGCACTAAAACACACTATATTGCCCAAATGTTTGATGAAATAAAAAAGATGATCTTAGGCCGAGTACATGGATACCAAACATGACATGCTTTACAATTGCGCACAAACGTGCAGTGGCAACAAAATAAATACATTTTTAAAAGCCTTTAAAAGCCTTTACAGGTTACCACTTTAGATTTACAGAGGAGGTCTACTGCAAAAATTACTGCCCTCGATCTAACCTTCGCGGTGATACCTCACATGCATGGTGCAATTGCTGTTTATGTTTGACGACAGACCGCCGCTTGCGTTCGCCTTAGTGCGAGAGCAGGGGGCGACAGGGGTGCTTTTTTTTTTTCTTTATTATTTTTTTGCTTTTTTATCTTATTTTTAAACTGTTCCTTTCATTTTTATTTTTTTTTAATCATTTTTATTGTTATCTCGGGGAATGTAAATATCCCCTATGATAGCAATAGGTAGTGACAGGTACTCTTTTTTGAAAAAATTGGGGTCTATTAGACCCTAAATCTCTCCTCTGCCCTCAAAGCATCTGACCACACCAAGATCGGTGTGATAAAATGCTTCCCCAATTTCCCAATGGCGCTATTTACATCCAGCGAAATCTAAGTCATAAAATGCTCGTAGCTTCCGGTTTCTTAGGCCATAGAGATGTTTGGAGCCACTCTGGTCTCTGATCAGCTCTATGGTCAGCTGGCTGAATCACCGGCTGCATTTTCAGGTTCCCTGTTGAGACAGGAGAGCCAGAGAAAAACACGGAAGACGGTGGGGGGGGGGGCATTCCCTCCCACTGCTTGTAAAAGCAGTCTAGAGGCTAATTAGCCGCTAGGATTGCTTTTACATGAAAGCCGACCGCTGGCTGAAAAGAATGATACCAAGATGATACCTAAACCTGCAGGCATCATTCTGGTATAATCACTCAAAGTTGTGAATGGCGTACCTGAAGACAAAAAAATGGTTAACAATAAAGCACAGTAAACGGTAAAGTATAAAAAATTGCATACCTGAAAAGCAAACATGATAAAACATAATAACAATAAAACATTGCAGAATAGAATACAGTAAAAAAGAGCAGAACAATAGAGAGAATAGAGAGAGAGAGAGAACAATAAAACGACAACTATTTTTTTTTATTTTATATATATATATTTTTTTTTTTTTTACACTTTTTTTGTAACTAACTTTTATAACTGTAACCGGTTCCAGGTTCGGGTCTCTCAAAATGCGATGGCATCTTGGGAGACCCTGTGAAAGTGTGCCTAGTCTGTGCAATGCTGTACCCTACGCTAATACTCAACTAGTGCATGGTAGCGTTCAAAACATTCACCAATGCAAAGACCAGGATTGTCAGGACAGGAGGGACAATAATAGCGGGTGTCACGCCTATATCCGCGCTAGCTGCAGACACAATATCTTTTTTGGGGGAGTTCGCTGGGTAGGGGTACTCGGGAGGACATAAAGAAAATGCCTCTCATGCAGCCGACTGCATTTGGTTGGGGATGAGAATGGGGGAAGTACTGGCGCTGCAGAAGCGGTGGGTTCCCAATTAGGATTGGCGAATGCAGTAGGAAGGGCACTATGGGCACGACGGGCCTGTGTTTGTCTTTTTGGTAGCAGCGGGACACTACTTGTGCTTGCCACCTCACCAGCTTGAACTGCACTTATGGGACTCGCCACGTCACCAAGTGTTACTGCAGTGCTGGTTTGACTACGACCGGGGTGTACTAGGCCGCTGGCGCTTGCCAGTTCACCAAAACGCTACCAAAAAATCTGTTGGCGATCGCAGGGATCAGGCCTGACTCTGCGAACGCTGCAGTTATGCGTTTTAGTCTTTTGTAAGTGACAGTGATCGATCGATACTGCACTTGGGTGGGCTGGGCTGGGCCGGGCGGAGGGGCAAAACGCAGGTGCTAGCAGGTATCTGGGCTGATCCCGCTAACACTGCGTTTGTGAGAACCCTAAACTGCTGGGGATGCTAGTATAGATCTGATCGGATCAGATATTGATCCGTTCAGATACTATACCACTAAGGGTGGTGTACAGTGCGTGCGTGGGTGTTAGCGGTACTGGCGCTAACCTGACGCTGCCTGGGGCTGGTGCTTGCCAGTTCACCAAAATACTACCAAAAAAACTGTTAGCGATCGCAGGGATCAGGCCTGACTCTGCGAACGCTGCAGTTATGCATTTAGTGTTTTGTAAGTGTCAGTGATCGATCGATACTGCACTTGGGTGGGCTGGGCCGGGCGGAGGGGCAAAACGCAGGTGCTAGCAGGTATCTGGGCTGATTCCGCTAACACTGCGTTTTTGGGAACCCTAAACTGCTGGGGACGCTAGTATAGATCTGATCGGATCAGATATTGATGCGTTCAGATACTATACCACTAAGGGAGGTGTATGCTGCGTGCGTGGGTGTTAGCGGTACTGGCGCTAACCTGACCCTGCCTGGGGCTGGTGCTTGCCAGTTCACCAAAATACTACCAAAAAAACTGTTAGCGATCGCAGGGATCAGGCCTGACTCTGTGAACGCTGCAGTTATGAGTTTAGTCTTTTGTAAGTGACAGTGATCGATCGATACTGCACTTGGGTGGGCTGGGCTGGGCCGGGCGGAGGGGCAAAACGCAGGTGCTAGCAGGTATCTGGGCTGATTCCGCTAACACTGCATTTTTGGGAACCCTAAACTGCTGGGGACGCTAGTATAGATCTGATCGGATCAGATATTGATGCGTTCAGATACTATACCACTAAGGGAGGTGTATGCTGCGTGCGTGGGTGTTAGCGGTACTGGCGCTAATCTGACGCTGCCTGGGGCGACGCATATCACCGCCGGGCGATCAGGGGGCTAAACCTTTATTCGGTAATAAACGGCGGGTGCCCTGACACTATAAAAAATAAACAAACTAACCAGCGTCAACCGTAACGGTTATACGGTGATCAGTGGTGAAAGGGTTAACTAGGGGGCAATCAAGGGGTTAAAACATTTATTCGGTAGTATATGGGGGTCCCTGACGCTATAAAACGCTGACGGCGAACCTAAATATTTATGTCCCTAATTAGCGTCACCAGCGACACTAATACAGCGATCAGAAAAATGATCGCTTAGTGACACTGGTGACAGGGGGTGATCAAGGGGTTAAAACTTTATTAGGGGGGGTTAGGGGGGTACCCTAGACCTACAGGGGGGTAACAGTAACTGTCCCAACACTGTAACTGTCACAAACTGACACTATGCAGTAAGAAAAAAAAAACAAAAAAAAAAAAACTGCTGGTGTCAGTTTGTGACAGGGGGGGGGGGGTGATTGGGGGGGGGATCGGGGGGGGGGGATCGGGGTGTTTTGTGTGCCTGGCATGTTCTACTGTGTGTGTGTGTGTTGGTGCACTCACATTGATGTCTTCTCTCCTCGGGCCGGAACGGAAATCACCGAGCCGAGGAGAGATGACATAATTTCCTTTGCTGCTGTTTAGCATACAGCAGCAAAGGAATGATTCGATTGGCCGGCGGCGATCGCGAGGGGGGGGGCCACGAACGGATGGTCTCCCCCTCACCACCGATCGCCGCTGGACAAACGACGACCGCCTCGGGCACCGGGGGGGGGGTCCGATCGGACCCCCCACCCGCGGAAGGCAAATCACGTACCATGTACGTGATTTTGCCTGTCCGTGCCACTTTGCCGACGTACATCGGCGTGAGACGGTCGTCAAGTGGTTAATATATATGAAAAATAATTTATTTTTTGAACCAGGGATGTGGGCGGTGGGAGGGAATTGGTTAAAAGAGGATGCCCTCCAACTGAAAAATTTTATTAATAAGGGGAAAATACGCACTTTTACGGAATTGAGTAGAGAATCAGAACTTTGGGTGATGGATAGGTGGAGGTATCTCCAGCTCTCCCATTTTATAGGAAAACTTTCGAAGCCACTAAGAAGCATGGAAGAGCTAAGACCCCTGGAGAAACTCTGCATGACGGAGTACTCAGGTGGTGTCATTGGCCAAATTTATAAAATACTGGGGGCGGAACAGGAGGATACAACGCTTTCCGTACATCCAAAGGTGGGAGCAGGAATTGGGGTCACTTTGGAATGGAAACACGTTTGTGGAGTCAGTCTGTCTATTTTTTGATTTTATAGAGGGATTTGTATTACTGGCATGCCCTCTTCGGGAAATGTTTTGTATTGAAAAATGATAAATAAAGATTTAAAAAAAAAGATAATACACACTCAGGTTTTTTGCCTCATAATTTCATGATCAGTTCTCTGCATTAACTTTGGAGGCAGCCCTGCAAAAACAGATTTTTACAGGGGGAACTCTATGGCTGAAAGCATGCAGATGGTGCTCAGGCAGACCCTTTCAGTAATCCCATTAGTTTAAGAAAAGGCATATTGAGGAAAACATCCATTTCTTCAGAACAAAGAAAGATAGGACTCTTGAATAGCTAGTCTTTGCAATGTGTAATTTTCTTTTTCTATATGAATCTCAATTAACACATTTACAGAAACAGGTACTTTAAAGCCCAACTCCATTAAAAACCTAAAAAAAGAGAAAGGAAAGGTTAGAGCTTATTTTGTTTACCTCTTAGGGATAATTCACTTTGTCCTGTTGGCACCCAGCCACGCTCTACTTTCCTTCGACCTTCCAAATGTAATTTAACAAAAATATATATATATATAAAGCTCCCATAGCTATGTATTGCACCCTGCTGGCCCCGCTCGCCACTTGCCCGCATTGCGTAGTAAAGCATTGGGTCTAAAATAAGTCATGTAAAGAAAACAAAAGGTTATATTTAAAAATTGTAATGCCATGTTGATTAGGGCAAGGAGGAGGAACTAGAGAATGCAAAATATAGTTGGGAAAAAACATATCAATTTTTTCTTTACAGAACTTCAAAATTGCGCCCGCTCGTGGAAAGGCGACAAACTTTTACCCTTAAAAATTTCCATAGGCGATGTTTAAAAAATTCTACAGGTTGCATGTTTTGAGTTAAGGAGGCGTTCTAGGGCTAGAATTATTGCTCTCGCTCTAACAATCGCAGCAATACCTCACATGTGTGGTTTGAACACAGTTTTTTTTTATATGCGGGCGCTGCTCACATATATGTTCGCTTCTGCACGCAAGCTCGGCGGGACGGGGCATGTAAAATAAAAGTAGTGGAGGCGATTAGATCCTTCTCAGTCTGTGGTATGGGGCTGACTGAGAGGAAGATGGCGCCCGCTCGGCTCCATACCATTGTAGGGCGGAAGCGAAGCAAAACGTCACTTCCGCCCTTTTTTTTTTTTTAGAACAGTGTTAAAATAAATTAAAAAAAAAAAAATTTTTTAAAATTTATTTTAACACTGTTCTTAAAAAAAAAAAAAAAAAAAAAAAATGGGCGGAAGTCACGTTTTGCTTTGCTTCCGCCCTACAATGGTATGGAGCCGAGCGGGCGCCATCTTCCTCTCAGTCAGCCCCATACCACAGACTGAGAAAGATCTAATCGCCTCCACTACTTTTATCTGAAAGCCAACCGCACGCTGAAGAAGAGGATACCGGGTTATGGCTGCTAGCTGCTGCCATAACAACAATATTCCTCTTTAAACGGCGACAACGGGCGGTCAGCAAGTGGTTAAAGGTCCATGCACACAGGACGCTCAAAAAAGTCGTTCTGGAATTCGAATTGCTGGCAGGAAAACGCAGCTTTAAAAACTTGATTTTATCAGCATTTTGTGTTAGCGTTAATACGCGTTTCTCTGCCTCCATTCAAAATCAATGGTTCCCTATGGGAGCCCATTTATTTGAATAGAAGTCACACCAATAGTCGGATCATGATGATTTAAGGGGAACCCCCCCACGCCAAAAAAAAAAAAAAAAATGTGGGGTCTCCCCCAAAATCCATACCAAACCATTATCCAAGCACACAGCCCAGCAGGTTAGGACCATATCACATGCCCTCAACATGGGGTAGGTGCTTTGGGGCAGGGGGGCCCTGTACCCCCCACCCCAAAGCATGCTGCCCCCATGTTGAGGACAAAGGCCTCTTCCCGACAACCCTGGCCGGTGGTTGTCAGGGACTGCGGGCGAGGGCTTAACAGAATCTGGAAGCCCCCTTTAAGGGATTTGGGGGCCCCCCACTATATGTAAATGAGTATGGGGTCCAACTCACCTAAAAAAAAAAAAAGGTCTGAAATAAACACTGTACACAGGTTTTTAAAGTATTTTATTAATGCAGCTCCGAAGTCTCTTACATATCTTTTCTCCTCTCTCCAGGTCTTCTCCGTCCTCCGCTAATGTCTTCTGCCTCTGCCGAGTTCTTCTCCCCTCTCCGCCAATGTCTTCTAGCTCTCTCTGGTTCTTCTCCCTCTGTCTGCTGTCTCTGCTGGGTCTTCTCCCTCTGTTCTTCCGATGTTGACAGTGCTCTCTCTGACGTCAGCGGGTGGCCCCGCCTCATGCCAATGTAAGTCTTTGCACACGGCGGATCCAGCATTACACCAGGAGAGAGTGTTGAGTCAACAGCGGAAGAAGAACAGAGGGAGAAGATTCCGATAAGCCCTCGCCCGCAGACCCCGTCAACTACCGGCCAGGGTTGTTGGGAAGAGGCCCTTGTCCTCATCAACATGGGAACAAGGTGCTTTGGGGAGGGGGGCGCAAGGAGGGTGCCCCAAAGCACCCACCCGCCCATGTTAAGGGCATGTGGCCTGGTATCGTCCAAGGGGGGAACCCCACGTGAATATTTTTTCATTTTGGTGAGGGTTCCCCTTCATCCTCAGCACGCCAATCCTAATTGGGAACCCACCACTTCTGCAGCACCTGTACTTCCCCCATTCACTGGCCAACCCGGCATTCAGGTGGAAGCAGTTGATTTTACGTCACTTTATTTTTATTCGCCGTTTTTCACCGAACATCTCTATAGATCTATTGTGGACCAAAGAAATTTGTATGCTGGTCAACACATCGGAAAAAAGGGGGGGGGGGGGGGCGTTGAAACTGCGCATAGGTGAAAATATGTGGACAAAAAAGATTATACAAAGCTGCGAATTCCTGTATGCAACACAAACACAAGATAAACGATTCAGAAAAAATGGAACCGCGCTAGTGAGAGAATTAGTGTCCATACAAATAACAATCTGTCCATCATTTAAGTGAAAAACCAGATAGTGTATGTAAAACAAATATATTGTACGAATCACCAAATGGTAAATCAATAATAATAAATGAACCAACAAAGGTGCATACTTCGTGTATAACCGTGAAAAAAATGAAACATATAAAAATTATAATTGAAAAAATAAGTCCATGTAAAAGTGACAAGCTGAATCACCCAGGTGTTAATTGGAATGTGATTAAAGTCCTGCTGGATACGGACAAACAGTAAAGTCTTCAAAGAGAAATGTTACCACTTCGCTGAGAGTTTGACGTTCCGCTACTGTGAATCAACCCATCCTACACCATGGCCCCTGATGTTCCATCGCAGTGCTAATATTTGGTCCTTTGGTGATGGTCCGGAGCAGTTTTAACAGCTTACTCTGACCCTCTGTAGTGGGGGGTCACGAGTCTCTGGTAAGCGGCCAGTCTCCATTTGTGGTGGTGGATCAAACACTTTGTCCGTATCCAGCAGGACTTTAATCACATTCCAATTAACACCTGGGTGATTCAGCTTGTCACTTTTACATGGACTTATTTTTTCAATTATAATTTTTATATGTTTCATTTTTTTCACGGTTATACACAAAGTATGCACCTTTGTTGGTTCATTTATTAATATTAATTTACCATTTGGTGATTCGTACAATATATTTGCTTTACATACACTTTATCTGGTTTTTCACTTAAATGATGGACAGATTGTTATTTGTATGGACACTAATTCTCTTACTAGTGCGGTTCCATTTTTTCTGAATGGTCAACACATCGCCACTATTCCCCAATCCTCCCTTGCCAGAGATTGCAGACCAATTACGGTTTCCGAATTTAAGGTCTTTCTGGGTCTTGCCCTCAACATGGGCATAACTAAAAAGAGTGAGTTGCGGTCATATTGGTCCACTGACCCAATTCACCATATGCCCTTGTTCTCTGCCTCCATGACCAGGGTACGATACGAGCAGATCTTGCGGTTCATGCACTTCAATGACAATGAACTCTGTCGTCCTTGTGGAGACCCTGGATATGATCGGCTCTACAAAATTCGGCCCCTCGTAAACCACTTCAACCAACGTTTTGCAGACTTGTTTACTCCCCATCAAGTTGTCTGCATTGATGAGTCCCTGATTAAGTTTTCTGTCCGCTTGTCATTCAAACAGTACCTTCCCAGCAAGCGTGCCAGATACAGGGTCAAGATGTATAAGCTCTGTGACAGGGCCACAGGCTATACATGTAGTTTTATGGTTTACAAGGGAAAAGATAGCCACGTAGAGCCGACAAACTGCCCTGACTACATAGGAAGCGCTGGCAAGATTGTGTGGGACTTGGTGTCACCCTTATTTGGAAAGGGGTAACACTTATATGTGGACAATTATTACACGAGCGTGCCACTTTTTAGTCACTTGTTTGATCAGCAGATTGGAGCATGTGTCACCGTGCGACCTAATCGCCGGGGCTTTCCCCAGCGGCTTGTAGATTCCCGTCTTAGGCTGGGGGAGAGAGCCTGCTTCAAGTGTAATAACTTGCTTGCTATGAAGTGGAGGGATAATAAGAATGTTTTCGTTCTTACCTCCCTTCATGCAGACACGACGGTCCAAATTACTACAGCGACTGGTGTTGTGGAGAAACCCCTGTGTCCACGAATATAACCAAAATATGGGAGGGGTAGAGCTCAACGACCAGTTGTTGGCGCCGTACCTAATTGCTGTAAGGCCAGACGCTGGTACAAGAAAGTGTTTGTTTATTTCAATTAGCTTTGCTGAACCCTCATGTGCTATACAGAGCTTCAGGACGGACTGGATCATTCCTTAAATTCCAGGTAGAGATTGTCAGAGCCCTTCTGTTTCCAAACGGTGCTCCACCTCACCTTCCCCAACCAAATGCAGTAAGCCGGCTACATGAGAGGCATTTTCTTCATGTCCTCCCAAATACCCCTACCCAACGAACGCCCCAAAAAAGACGTTGTGTCTGCAGCAAGTGCGGATATAGGCGTGACACCCGTTATTATTGTCCCTTCTGTCCTGACAATCCTGGTCTTTGCACTGGTGAATGTTTTGAACACTACCATACACTAGTTGAGTATTAGTGCAGGGCATAGCACTGCACAGACTAGGCACACTTTCACAGGGTCTTCCAAGATGCCATTGCATTTTGAAAGACCAGAACCTGGAACCGGTTACAGTTACAAAAAAAAAAGTGTAAAGAAAACCCCACAAAAATATATAAAATAAAAAAAAAACAAAAATAGTTGTCGTTTTATTGTTCTCTCTATTGTTTTGCTCTTTTTTACTATATTCCATATTGCAATGGTTTATTGTTATGTTTTATCATGTTTGCTTTATAGGTATGCAATTTTTTTATACTTTACTGTTTACTGTGTTTTATTGTTAACCATTTTTTTGTTTTCAGGTACGCCATTCAGCTGCAGAGCGGATTTAATTTAGCTCGACAGGAACACGATACATAAAGCCGTGATCTCCAGTGCTGTCGGAGGTGATTTCACCACCACAGTTAAAAAAAAAAGAGCATATATGCCGAAGCATGGGGGCAGCAGGGGCGGAGGAGCGATTTGCTCCTACCTTTTGCGGGTGGATGCCCCCATGCTACGGCATATATATATTTTAGGCACAGGTTGCGTTAAAAAATGTTCTATTTTTTACTATTTTTTTTTGTATTTGCTTTGCATGTATGGTAAGTCTTACTGTAATGTTACTTTGTTTTATTGTTAACCATCATTTGCTTAGATGGTATGCCATTCAGTTGCAGCGCGGATTTATTTATCTTGCCAGCAACAGCGGTTGCTCCCACGATACATAAAGCTGTGACTCCAGTGCTGTAGGAGGTGATTTCACCACCACAGTTAAAAAAAAAGAGCATATATGCTCCTACCTTTTGGGGCGGATGCCCCCATGCTTCGGCATATATAAACGGTGCATGTATGCCCATCATTAGAAGTGGGTGGATGAAGGGAGGTATTCTAATGGTGGGCATACCCACCGATCAATCTTTTTTTCCATTCAGCCCACAGGCTGCATGAAAAAAAAGTTTACAATATATGCCCAACAAGGACCAGCAACCTACTGGTATGTTGCTGGACTTTGAGTGGTTATACCAGAATGATGCCTGCAGGTTTAGGTTATCATTCTTTTTAGCCAGCGGTCGGCTTTCATGTAAAAGCAATCCTAGTGGCTAATTTACAAGCAGTGGGAGGGAATGCCCCCCACCGTCTTCCATGTTTTTCTCTGGCTCTCCTGTCTCAACAGGGAACCTGAGAATGCAGCTGGTAAATGCAGCCAGCTGACCATAGAGCTGATGAGAGACCAGAATGGCTCCAATTATCTCTAAGGCCTAAGAAACCGGAAGCTACAAGAATTTTATGACTTAGATTTTGCCGTATGTAAACAGCGCCATTGGGAAATTGGGAAAGCATTTTATCACACTGATCTTTGTGTGGTCAGATGCTTTGAGTGCAGAGGAGAGATCTAGGGTCTAATAGACTCCAATTTTTAAAAAAAAAAAAAAAAAGAGTACCTGTCACTACCTATTGCTATCATAGGGGATATTTACTTTCCCTGAGATAACAATAAAAATGATAAAAAAAAAAAAAAAAAAAATGAAAGGAACAGTTTAAAAATGAGATAAAAAAGCAAAAAAAAAAAAAAAGAAAGAAAGAAAAAAAAAAAGCACACCTGTCCCCCCCTGCTCTCGCGCAAAGGCAAAAGTAAGCGTAGGTCTGGCGTCAAATGTAAACAGCAATTGCACCATGCATGTGAGGTATCACTGTAAAGGTCAGATCGAGGGCAGTAATTTTAGCAGTAGACCTCTGTAAATCTAAAGTGGTAACCTGTAAAGGCTTTTAAAAATGTATTTAGTTTGTCGCCACTGCACGTTTGTGCGCAATTTTAAAGCATGTCGTGTTTGGTATCCATGCACTCGGCCTAAGATCATCTTTTTTATCTCATCAAACATTTGGGCAATATAGTGTGTTTTAGTGCATAAAAATTTTGAAAAGTGTGTTTTTTCCCAAAAAAATGCATTTGAAAAATCGCTGCGCAAATACTGTGTGAAAAAAATAAACACCCACCATTTTAATCTGTAGGGCCTTTACTTTTAAAAAATATATGTTTGGGGGTTCAAGTGGGTGATGTGTAACATAAGCTTCTAAATGTTGTTCATAAAATGTCAGGACAGTTCAAACCCCCCCCCAAATGACCCCATTTTGGAAAGTAGACACCCCAAGCTATTTGCTGAGAGGCATGTCGAGTCCATGGAATATTTTATATTGTGACACAAGTTGCGGGAAAAATACAATTTTTTTTTTTTTGCACAAAGTTGTCACTAAATGATATATTGCTCAAACATGCCATGGGAATATGTGAAATTACACCCCAAAATACATTCTGTTGCTTCTCCTGAGTATGGGGATACCACATGTGTGTGACTTTTTGGGAGCCTAGCTGCGTACGGGAACCTGAAAACCAATCACCGCCTTCAGGCTTTCTAAGGATGTAAATTTTTGATTTCACTCTTCACTGCCTATCACAGTTTCGGAGGCCATGGAATGACCAGGTGGCACAACCCCCCCCCCCCAAATGACCCCGTTTTGGAAAGTAGACACCCCAAGCTATTTGCTGAGAGGTATAGTGAGCATTTTGCAGACCTCACTTCTTGTCACAAAGTTTTGAAAATTGAAAAAAGAAAAAAAAAAAAATGTTCTTGTATTTCTTCATTTTCAAAAACAAATGAGAGTTGCAAAATACTCACCATGCCTCTCAGCAAATAGCTTGGAGTGTCTACTTGCCAAAATGGGGTCATTTGTGGGGGTATTGTGCTATTTTGGCATTTTATGGTCTTCGAAGCTGTTTTTTTCGAAGTCCCACACATGTGGTATCCCCGTACTCAGGAGAAGCAGCAGAATGTATTTTGGGGTGTAATTCCATATGCCCATGGCATGTTTGAGCAATATATCATTTAGTGACAACTTTGTGCAAAAAAAAAGTTTGTAATTTTCCTGCAACTTGTGGCAAAATATAAAATATTCCATGGACTCAACATGCCTCTCAGCAAATAGATTGGGGCGTCTACTTTCCAAAATGGGGTCATTTGGGTTCTTTTTGTGCCATCTTGGCATTTTATGGCCTTCAAAACTGTGATAGGTAGTAAGGAGTGAAATCAAAAATTTACACCCTTAGAAATCCTGAAGACGGTGCTTAGTTTTCGGGGACCCGTACCCGGCTAGGCTCCCAAAAAGTCCCACACATGTGGTATCTCCCCATAATCAGGAGAAGCAGCTAAATGTATTTTGGGGCGCAATTTCACATATAACCATGGCATGTGTGAGCAATATATCATTAAGTGACAACTTTTTGTAATTTTTTTTTTTATTATTCAATCACTTGGGACAAAAAAAATGTAATATTTAATGGGCTCAACATGCCTCTCAGCAATTTCCTTGGGGTGTCTACTTTCCAAAATGGGGTCATTTGGGGGGGGGGGGGGTTGTACTGCCCTGCCATTTTAGCACCTCAAGGAATGACATAGGTAGTCAAACTAAAAGCTGTGTAAATTCCAGAAAATATACCCTAGTTTGTAGACGTTATAACTTTTGCGCAAACCAATAAATATACGCTTATTGACATTTTTTTTACCAAAGT
The DNA here is from genome assembly GCA_037952835.1 of Lithobates septentrionalis. Lineage (NCBI taxonomy): Eukaryota > Metazoa > Chordata > Amphibia > Anura > Ranidae > Lithobates > Lithobates septentrionalis. Next base: position 16,737 of record JBBDGP010004940.1, read on the forward strand.
AATGTGGCCGAATACATTTTGGCCTAAATGTATGACTAAAATTGAGTTTATTAGATTTTTTTAATAACAAAAAGTAGAAAATATCATTTTTTTTCAAAATTTTTGGTCTTTTTCTATTTATAGCGCAAAAAATAAAAACTGCAGAGGTGATCAAATACCATCAAAAGAAAGCTCTTTTTGTGGGAAAAAAAGGACGCAAATTTCGTTTGGGTACAGCATTGCATGACCGCGCAATTAGTAGTTAAAGCGACGCAGTGCCAAATTGTAAAAAGTGCTCTGGTCAGAAAGGGGGTAAATCCTTCTGGGGCTGAAGTGGTTAACAGCATCTAGTGTTTTTAGAACTGCTCTTGAATGCGATTTTTAGGGCATTCAGACAACAGCTCATAAACTTCCCTGCTGATAAATGTCCAAAAACGTTCATGTGTGCATGGACACATAGGATAACAGAGGGGAGCAGGGGCATTCGGGCTTCAGCCCGAAGTCCAAGCCTGGCAGTGGTGGGGGGTTGACAGGCTCACTTGTTGGTTGCTGCCTGGCTCACCTGTGCCCATCCATGCTGACCACTAAACTGACCTACCTAACCATTACACTGATCCCCCCTGTGACAGGTGACCTCTTGACACTCTTGCAGCTCAGCCTTACCTGTGTAGTGTAGCCCATCTCATCCATGACCACTTTGAAACAGCAGGCTACACGCACCAGGGAGAGAGAGCAAGGATGGGAGAGCCACTCCGCTGCACGCACCAGGGAGAGAGAGCCAGGATATGAGAGCCGCTCCGCTGCCCGCCCATTTACACAGAGCGAGCAGGGATCTCAGTGCCCAGCGTGGCCGCAGTGTCATTTCCACCTCCTCCTGATGGACGTCACACGTCCCGCGTTCTCGGCATTGGACCAGTGGGAAGTCCATCATAGGAGCCGGGTCCCGGAGGCGGGACTTTTTGTACGTCACTCGGCTGTGCGGGAGATCGTTCCCTGTGTAAACGGCTCGTAGCTAATAATGAATTTAGCAATATTGAGACCCGGGGCTATTTGGGGGCACACTCGGGGCTCCAGCCCCCATCAGCCCCCCTCCCGACGCCACTGGAGGGGAGTTTATAGGCTGTCAAAATGCCCAAACTCTTAAAATAATATTAACATAATATTGAACATGGGATTGTTTTTTTTTCACCAAAGCTGAAAAAATCAGGCTGTTTTGGGGAAGGTTTAGACAGAAATCTCTGCCTTGAGATTGGCCCCTCAACAAACACAGTCAAAAATGATTAGACAGTAAGGCTGGAGAAAACAGAACTGGTGAGAAAAAGTTTTACCTACATAGTAACATTACTTAAACACATGAACATTGAATATTTAGGGTAAATTAGGACACACTCCACACATGCATATTGTTCCATAAAATTTTATTTGCTGTTCTCCTCTTTCTGACAAATGGAATGAATAATGCTGCTTGCTCATCACAAACTAATGCTTATTTGGTAGAGGTTCAATGAGGCTGTAAGGAGGATATATGTTTTTATTAACAATTTCAAAAATCAAACAACCGATAAGCACCAATAAATTTTATTTTTATCCCCCCCCCCCCCCCCCCTCCAAAGGCTCCCTTTAAATTGTTGTGGCTAAAGACTGGTTGTTATGGACATGATACATGCAAGCCTGGTGAAGCCTTGTGAAAATGCACAAAAAAACAAAAACAAAAAAAAACTTAGGACTACTGTAGCTGACATATCACACAGCGTAAAAACATGCACATTGCATAAAAAATAAAACAAAGAGGACTCTTCAGAAGAGAGGAGAACACGCCTAGATTTAATTAAGCGGCTAACTTTCCTTATTCCAGCATCAATTAACACAGCCACTGATGTCTTGTTCATATTTCACATGAAAGGAAGATCTAATAAATTCCATTCGTCTTCCGAAAAAAAAAAAAAAAATGGTGATAAGAGAAAAAAAATATATTTTTATATTTATATATGCACATGTGCAAGAAAAGTACTCCCATAGTTAGAATTTAAAGAAAGTTTAATATATATTTTATTATAACAAAATAGGCAGTTATTGTGGGTAAAATATTAAAATATGTCTACTAAGAATACACATACAGCATTAAGTCTATGAATCCAATTCTCCAAATGAGATGTAGGGATGTGATCTCCTGTAGTGTTTATTTACATTAGAGAGGCTATGTTAATGACCTGAAAAATTCAACTGTCTTTTCACAAAGGTGATCCATATCAAAAATTTGTCATTTTAAATTGTGTTATATGCATATGATTAATCAAGTTTAAAAGTCATTCATATAAAGAACGCTGGAGTACATACAATTCAACAAGACAAAACCAAAATAGATCTTATGACAAATGATTGAAGATAACCTTTCCACCGCCAGAAGGTGCTTTAAAGCAGATTGCAGAACCAAAATGTTATGCAATGCAGCAGCAACCAGGCAACAGAATGCTAAGAGAACCTCTGCCTATGTAGAGAACCGGATCAAGTCAAAATAATAGAGAATTAAATACATAGGCCAAACCATGCTGTTAAATGCAAATTGTGCAAAGATGCTCACAATATTAAGACCACTTTATTTCATGTAATGTTTTTCATTTTTGAAAATTGTCTATAAAGCTTTTTTTTTTTTGTTTAAAATGTATTTGCAACTTTCCCTTAAACATTAAGGAATTTTTGCCACTTATTTTCTAACCTTAAATAACTGCTCTAGTTTTTCCACCTTCTTTAAAAACAAAAGAAAACATTAAGAAATCAAATTTAACATTATTAAAAATTAAATAAAATATAACCGTGTGAAAGGTGGATGGAAGGGCAGCAAATAAGTGGCAAGAACAGTCCCATACAAACGGGGCTTGCTCCTATGGGAGAAGGTACAGGATGCTGTGAATGGGCAGTGATAGGGCCTCCAGAGTTTTCTTCTTGTTTCATAACTTCTCTTTTGCAGGTATCCAGATGCAGGAGCCAGACTGTTCTTCTATAATCTGTTTCACATGATTGTAAATTTCCTCCAAAGTGTCGCCCTGCACAATTGCTACAAAAAATAAAAAGTGGCAACAAAATTATTATTGAGGCGGCATTTGGTTTTTATACCATACATTTATCACCTTACATTTACCACAAACGAAAGATTACCATACCAGCAAAAAAAAAAAAAAAAAAAAAAAAAAAAAGGTTACTTACTGACTCCCAATGCAAATCTTAAAAGGTTAGTTCACCTGTACCAAAAATTTGCTTATGCAGATAAGGGGCACCTGTAAATTTAAAAAGAAACTGTGCAGCTCTAACTAAAGTTGAAAAATGCCCTTGCTATAGGTGTAGGCTATTTACGTACCTCCTGAAGCCTGACTGGAATACTCCCAGTACGTAGCTAAGTGAGGCCTAGTCGTTACTTCTCATCTGGACCATCACAGGAGTTATGGTCCATTGTGGGAGGGAAGTGTTACTTTGATTTCTGGGAAAGATTCCACTACCTCCACTAAGAGGGTGCAGAATGCCTAAAATAGGATCAAACTGATGTGCAGCCAAAGACAAGAATCACAGACAACAGGCATAACTACTTTACCAGGACACTGAATCAGCACCAGCAGAGGCTGAGAGTCGACCACCAGTTACAACCACCAAAAGGTGGAGTAACATAACTACTTGAATGGGGAGAACAGAAAAACAAAAAGAATGATTAACAAAAGGGAACACTGGCAGGGTTCCCAGACTCAAAACAACACTCTAAGAAAAAAATTGGACTATAGATCCACAAGGTTAAGATCGGGCAGCCTAAGGAAGACAATCTCCAAGCTTTAAACTTCTGATCCTAGATATCAGGGAAGAAAGGCTCCAATGAGTAGGGAAGTCTTGTACAACCGTCCAATCTCATATGACAAAATAGAACAATTCCCCAAGAGTACTGGTCAAGGACCTCAGAAATTAGATAATCCCCTTACGAAAACACTTGAAGGCAGAGAGACTGACAGAGGAAAAGGGTGCAAAAAGTAACCCCCATAGAAAATAGAAGTGGGAAGACAAACACCCATACTGGTGCAGCAACACCAGAAAACAGTAAGATGAGCAGACCTGTACACAAAGAAAAACTCATTTTCACTAGAAGCTGACAGGAAAAACACCAGCAGAGCCTGTGTACCTGATCCAGGGCATGGGAATATATGGCCTCTGATTTGCCACAATCCAGTAAAGCATTCACAGCTGTAGAATGAATGGGAGGAACCTTAGCCTGCAAGCGGATTTGGGGGAGGGTCACAATGGACCACCTCATAAACCAAGGGTACATATGATGGACCATTAGATCCATAGGAACTGCTTGCAGGTCTTGCCTCAAGTCCAGACTCCCAAATACCAAAAGGGGAGATTAAGGAAGTATCCCTCACTAGCCCCTAAATGTGAAGGAGGTGGGACTTTGTGACTGTTGGACAGGATTCCACTAACACGGAAGGTGCAGAATGCTTAAACTAGGATCTGGTCAGCCTTGCTCATTGGTGACCAATAGCTACCAGCACTGTAAAGCCCTAACATAAAACTTGCAGGAGTTGGGCCCTTCCAAGAGAATTCTGGCTATCTGATTCAGTTAATCTGACCACTTTCATGGGAGTCCCATGAATGGGAACATCAAGGAAAGAAGAACACAAAATGGTGGACATAAGGTCCAATGCAATCAACAAGTACCAGTACCCTTGAAGGACACCAAGGGAGCAGGCCCCTGCTAGGGGAGAGAGCAGTGGAAACAGGTCCCAACTAACTCAGTAGATACCTCTGAAATGAGGGCATAATAAGAATTAGCATTATCCAAGGATAGAGAGTTTACCTGAGGAGAGCGATTACCCTTGTAGGGAATAACTCTTATGGGCAGGTTCCTACGACAGAAATAGGGTGCCCCAAAATTCAGGGGACCAAGTGAGAACAGCTGTGTGTAGTAGATACCTTCTTCAAACAAGAAGTCAAAAGGGTACATTATAAGCATTCAAAATCCAAGGAAGCACAGCCCTGGGAACCCATCCAATTCTGAAAACAGTTCTGAAATTTTAGAAGTGAAGGTACACCTTCATGCCAAAGGCTTGCTAGGGGCAATAACTGATCTCCAGCTTCTGGACGTATGATCTGAGTGAGTGTTGGACTCCAAGCATCTGCGAGTATGCACTGCTAGGGAAGAAGCAGTAGCGTGATGGGACTCCTCTGACCTTTGCACAGATCTCCTGTGCTCTGGTAGGAGCATAGTGTGGCCACCTAAGGTGCTGCTAATGACTACGTCAAAAGTCGGTCTACTAAGACCATGTTCCTTTGAAGGAAGAAAAACATTTGTTGTTTCTTGTACGCCTCAGCTTCCCACATCAGCCTATGCAGGGCACAAGTTCAGAAGCTTATAATTGATCATAACAGCTAAAGAACAAAGCTCTTCAGATCTGTTCCAACTACTCCATAACGTAGGTACCTAACCTAGCAGTGGAAAGATTTTCTCTAAGGAAAAACCTTTGTAGCCACTGGAGCGCTAAATAACCCAAGGCTTTTAAAAGCAGGTTAAATCCCACAATGCTATGAACTCTGAATCTCAATCATAAATAAAAATAGGAGCTGTAAACCATGTTTGACACACAGTCACAGGAGAATCATAATCATACTATGTCCAGGATATTGCCAGAGTGCTTAGAACCAGACAGATAGAATGATCCAGTATTTGGGCAACAGCAGCTAGGAAGTTGAGGCTTCGGCCCCAACATACAGTGCAGAAATAGACTCTGCAAGATTAAGAGGCTACCATTAGGCCCAAAACCCTCAAGCAGAAATGCACTGAGGTGTGCTGTTTGGATCTGAGGGTCTGTGTATGAGACCTTAGAGAGGCAACGGTCCCGAGGAAGGAAAATTCTGCCTTGGCAGTGTTGCCAACCATCAGTATTTTTACTAGCAGCCAGTAAAAAACAGGCAATTTTCTCCTGCCAGTAAAATGAAAAAGTTGCCAGTAAAAAGTATGGCTGTGATGCTCGGCCCGGAGCCAGCCAAGACCATACGAGTGCCTGTTACAGTGTGTTCGGGCGGCTCTGGTGGAGGCGGTGCCTGAGCATGTCCTGGTGCAAGGGAGCCAAGCAGAGCGGCCAGAGCCTTGTGTGTGGGTCTGTGCAATGGGAGCAAGGCAGGCCAGGAGCGGGACCATCAGTGCTGTTTGGACTGGAGGGACCACCTGGCTTGAAGAGAGACTGTCACTGACTCAGGAGGGGGCGTGTCCTGTCTGTAATCTGTAGTGCTGCACACTGCTGTCAGTATCACTGTGAGAGTCAATTTAATGTGTGTGCCGCCCATTCTAATTTCTTGCCCTCCTGAGTTCTGTCCCTGAGCTACTTACTTACTATATCGAAAATAAAATAAGAAATATGTTTTTTGCCTTATTATCTACCTTAAATCACACTGCTAATCACATATTGTACTTGTTTGTAGCCTAAATAGTGAAATTTGTACTTAAAGCTGTAATTTTGTAACTTTTGGAAATGCCAGTAAAAACGTGGCTGTGCCAGTCAATTTTGGGTGTCGTGTCAGTAAATTTCAATCTGTTAGGTTGGCAACACTGTGGCTTGGGCTGTGTCCAAGATTATCCAAGTACTCCAATGTAAGGACCGGAGGGCAAATTATTACAGCTCTTTTCTTCCAGATGTAAAAAGCATCACCTTTGTCGTCAAATGACCTGAAAGTTTATAACTACACCAAGTCCACTATATGGACCACCTATACATTTCACATGGTGATCATATTCCCCCTTAACCACTTACCGACCGGCTCCTTTACATATACGTCGGCACTTTGAAGAGGGATATCTCGGTAACGGCGGCAGCTGCTGCCACAACCGGGGTATCCATCTTTACAGGAGCCGGTCGTGTTTCCGATAATGGTGGTTTCCGATAATGGTGGTCTTCGTGGCGGATTCGCCGCGAAATCACAGTTATCGGCGGCGGGAGAGGTGCCACCCCCTTCCCGCGCCCTCCGTCGCTTACCGGAGCCGTCGGTAGCGATCGGGACCTGTCAGTTCTTCGATATGGAGACGAGTGAGACTAAGATGGCGCCCACCCGTCTCCATACTATAGGACGGTGGAAGCTACGTCATTACGTCAGCTCCACCCATATGTCTTTTTTTTTTTAAACAACTATTTTTTTTTTTTTTTGCATTTTAGTGTAAATATGAGATCTGAGGACTTTTTGACCCCAGATCTCATATTTAAGAGGACCTGTCATACTTTTTTCTATTACAAGGGAGGTTTACATTCCTTGTAATAGGAGTAAAAGTGATCCAAATTTTTTTTTTTTCAAAAACTGTGAAAAAATAATTAAAATAAAATAAAGAAAAAAAAAAACATTTTTTAAAGCACCCTGTCCCTACGAGCTTGCGCGCAGAAGCGAACGTATACGTGAGTAGCACCCGCATATGAAAATGGTGGTCAAACCACACATGTGAGGTATTGCCGCGACCGGTAGAGCGAGAGCAATAATTCTAGCCCTAGACCTCCTCTGTAACGCAAAACATGCAACCTGTAGAATTTTTTAAACGTCGTCTATGGAGATTTTTAAGGGTAAAAGTTTGATGCCATTCCACGAGCGAGCGCAATTTTGAAGCGTGACATGTTGGGTATCAATTTACTTGGCGTAACCTTATATTTCACAATATAAAAAGAAAATTAGGCTAACTTTACTGTTGTCTTATTTTTTTATTCAAAAAAGTGAATTTTTTCCAAAAAAAGTGCGCTTAGAAGACCGCTGCGCAAATACGGTGCGAAAAAAAGTATTGCAATGACCGCCATTTTATTCTCTAGGGTGTTAGAAAAAAAAAACAATTATAATGTTTGGGGGTTCCAAGTTATTTTCTAGCAAAAAAACCTGTTTTAAACATGTAAACACCTAAAATCCAAAACGAGGCTAGTCCTTAAGTGGTTAAATTGCCTCTTCTTAAGGCTCCTCCATGCCTTTTAACCGTTCTATTCCTTTTGTCCTGGAGTCCGGGAGAAGGGAACAACCATTACCCTGAATGGTGTTCTCAGTTTCCTGTATGCATGGTACTAGGCCCTTTTGTCTCAGCTCCCTTGAACCCATGAACTGCCATTGCCAAGTGAGAGGATCCCCAGGGGGGTACTCAAGGTGCAGACTGGATGGGGTTTTTGCATGTCTGGATACAGGAGCCAATTGTCTGAAACACACAACCTTTAAAGAATCCTGAACCCATTATTACCATAGAAGACAGACATTCTTACTAAATAACAAACCTGTAAAATGCTCTGTGAACTCCTGCTCCAGTTTCATAGCTCTTTCAAATGTTTTCCGGGCTTGATCCTCTGTTAGACGTTTATTCATCTCTCTGCTCATATACACACAAACCACTGAATTAGTGAACTCTTTTATTGTGATTAACTCTACTTAAAGTGATTGTAAAGGCTTGTTTAAAAAAATAAAAATAAATATCAAACATGTAATACTTACCACCTCTGTGCAGTTGGTTTTGCACAGAGCAGCCCAGATCCTCCTTTTCTCAAGTCCCTCTTTGCTGCTCCTAGCCCCTCACTCCTTTGAGTGCCCCTCAGCCAGCAGCTTGCTACAGGGGGCACCCAAGCCGAGTCAGAGCTCCGTGTATCCATTCAGACATGGAGGCCTGACCTGGCCCACCCCCCTCTCCCGATTGGCTGACTGACTTTGATTGACAGCCTCGGGAGCCAATGGCACCACTGCTCTGTCTCAGCCAATCTAGAGGAGTGTCCTGGATGGCTGAGGGGATCGTGGACATCGCTGGAGAGAGATGGGGCTCAGGTAGGTAAATAGGGGGGTGCTGGGGGGGCTGCTACACAGGTTTTTTATCTTAATGCATTAAGATAAAAAAACCTTCTGCCTTTACAACTCCTTTAAGCTTCTTCAGCTATTTCTGTATATTTAATAAACACCACATAGTATGGCGAGAGATATAACTTTATATAAAAATGACAAATTTAATATCAGTAGCGCTTCCATATAAAATTAATCCAAAGGTTGAAAATTCCCAAAATATAGCAATCAACCTCAAGGAAATTCGGTTCTAAGAAATCAATACATTGCCAATATTTTTTTTACTTGGACATGAAAGTTAAAAAAAAAAAAAAAATACAAATTCTAACGTGAGTGAATGTTCCATGACAATAAAAAAATAACTTCCAGGGAGTGAATAAGAATCTAACACATGTATTACAATCCTAGGCTGTATAAGGGAAATGGTGCAGAAGTGTTCTGCTCCAAATAAAAACCTACCTTTGCCTGCATGACCAGTCAACAAACTGACCTTACAATGATGTTAAATTTAGAATCAGAAACAAGAGCTGGATTTTTGTACTTACCTGTAAAATCCATTTCTTAAAGTACATCACGGGACACAGATGGCCCATATTAACCCTTACTTAATGGGTTATGGCACCAACTATAGGTTATCAAAAAAAAAAAAAAAAAGACAGCAAGTCCTCCCCTATATAACCCCTCCCATGGAGGAAGTGCTTCAGTTTTGTAACAATGCATCCCTCAGAGGGGTGGGACTTCTGTGTCCCATGATGTTCTTCAATAAATGGATTTTAGACGTACAAAATTTTAGTTTTCTTTATCGTATATCACAGGGCACAGAATGACCATAATAATCCTTACTTAATGGGATGTCCCAAAGCACTGCTTATGAGGGGAGGGAGAGAAAGCCACCAAAGAGGCTATACACCAGTCCGCAAGTAACTACAACCAGAAGGTAGCATCCTCAGTGATACTTGCATTCACCCAATACTTTTTAAGGATGTGAATCGAAGACCGGGTTGCAGCCTTGTAAACCTTATCCACTGATGCCTGATGGATAGCCCAGGAGGCAGCTACACTCATGGTACAAAGAGCAGTCATGGGAATTGGTCGATTCTTTCCCTTTAAGCCGTAGGATTGGAAGGTTTGCTGTCAAATCCATTGGGAAGCAGCCACCTTACTGTAGCAGTCAGGTGACCTGTCTTTATTCCTTCAGGAAGGAGAAAAAGGGAATTTGCCTAACAGCAGCAGTCAATTCGGAATACATCTTTACAGCTTACACAAAGTCCAGTGTGTGAAGGGCCCTGTCCCTTGGCGACAGGTTTGGGAAAGAAAAAGGGGAACCTACAGCAGAAAAGGGAAGGCTTGCAGCAAAATGAATGAGAAACAATCTGCCTCTGGAAAAAAATTGCCAAGCCTGAGATCTGCCCCTAGTTGGCACACACAAGCCCACTCCAGGTGGAGAAAAGACAGGATGCGACTATACAACCAGTTCTTATGGTAAATGTCCCTGGCTCTTAAAGCAGGAATGACTGCGTCAGCTACCCCTCGATCCTTCAGAACTCTGGCTTCAATAATCAAGTCGTTAGAGGTCTGGTTGAGCCGAAAGCGTCCATTGGACCGTCTATCGCCATATTTACCATGTAGGCGAACCATATTCTCCTGGGCCACGTGATTGCAACCAAAATCACTGATGTTCCTTCCACCGGAATGCTGCGCAAATAACTGTATTGGAGGTAAAAACAAATCAAAAAACTGTTCTCACGACATCACCAGGGCATCTACTGCCAAAGCCTGTGGATCCCTGGTTCTGGAGTCAAACCTGTCAACTTTGCATTGGACCAGGACACTAACAGATCCACATCTAGCCTGGCCCCTCGTCAACAAAGTGCCTCCAAGGACAACTGCTGACAACTGTGAAAATCCACCTGCCAGTTCTCTACTCCTGGAATGTGAACTGCAGTTGAGCAGAAACACAGTACTCTGCACAGGACAGAATGAGCCCTGTCTGCTTTTGAGCAACTCAAATCGAGGTGAGCCCCTAATAATTGATATATGCCACGGCTGTGGAACTGTCTGACTGGACTCTGCCTGAAAGGTCCTTCAACTTCTTCATCCAATGCTGGGCACGAATGTGGTTGCTCAAAGGTACAGAAAATAGATTGATAAACTTTCCTGTAGAGGCCAAGCTGGCATCTATCATCAGAACCTTCCCAATAATGTGGAGAAACAGCTTCCCTATCTCCAGCCCCAGAGGAGAAATCCACAAGTCCATAGACCTGAACGTGCTGAGCCACAGAAAAAATGCAAGAGTCCATTGACAGTTCTTCTGTCCCATGCCAACGGGACATTCTGCTGTAGAGGTTTAGAACTAAACTGAGCCAATGGAACGGCCTCGAATGAGGACACCATCTTCCCTAATATTCTCATGCAGAGGGATACCTCAGATCTGTGGGAAGACATCAGATTTCTCAGGTCCATACAGCTCCCTGCCGTTAAAAAAGAATCTTGACTCGACTTTTCCAGATCAAGTCCAGATATTCCAGTCTCTGGGTTAGAACCGATGACTACTGTTTGAGATTGAGAACCCAGCCGAACCTCTCCAGAGTCTAACTGCAATAGCCATATTGTGCTCCAGAAAGTGAACAAATCGCTCTCTGGGCAATAGATCATCTTGGTAACCCAGAATGGGTACCCCCTGGAATCTTAACAGACTCAAGAGTGGGGCCGAAATCTGCATTAACACCCGAGGAGCCATGACAACCCGAAAGGCAGGGCCACAAACGGAAAAAAAACAAACAGGTCCTCGGCTGATGAAGGGAAAAATTGAGACATGCAGATAAGCATCAGTTATGTCCACCGGAAATCCCCTGGCTGAAATGACAATACCACTGCCTAGAACTTCTGAACACAGAGAACTTGAGTTGAATATTGGCCATACATCGCCACTTGGTTTTGGGACAGTTAAGATATTTGCGCAAAACCCAAGAAACCATTTGGCCTCCGGAAATGGTATAAGCAGTCCTTGTGAAAACAGGTATTCCAGAGCCTGTAACAGCAAAAAGCTAATTTACAGATTCTAAAACATTTGAATGCAGAACAAGTGGCAGAGGAAAATCTTGGAACACCAACCTGTAGCCCTTAAAGATTGTGTAAAAGACCTCGTCTGCCACTGCCTTCTGCCATAGATATGCAAATGCCAGCAACTGTCACCCCACCTAAGCGATTGGGAGCACCCCTTCATAGAGTGGAGAACTTAGAATCTGGCTTTGCTGGCTTAGGGGCCCAGATCTTCTTATAAAATGGTTCCTGAGGCCTGTGACCACCAAAAAGACTGTCTACAGGGAGCAGATCCTGAAAAAGAAGCAGTCACCGCCCTCTCAAACACATACTTCTTTTCCTAAGAGGCAAAAGAGAACTCTTACCTCTCAAAATCTTTTGGATATACTGAAACAACTCTGTCCCAAACAGAAATTCCCCAAGGAAGGAAAAAAATAAAAAAAAAAATAATAAAAAAGGAAAAAAACATGCCAATAACTTATTGCAGGGAAACTTTGCAGATTAAAACCTGTGCATATAGATGGACGAAGTCCCAGGCACAAGATCTGCTGACTGGAATCCTTCAGAATCCTGGGACAGAAAGTGAGGGGGTGGGGTGTATGCCGAGCTACTGCGAGCACCATTTGCGACACAGAACATTGAGACCCGGGTGGGTGGGCCAGGCATATTTCATCTCCTAGTGGATTTTTTACTCCATTGGATACAGCTGTATGAGCCTTTTAGGAGGAACACAACCCTATCAGGGTGAGCCCATTCCACAAATACTAATGAGGGTGTAGGGGAAAACGAGAACTTTACAACGGTCACCAAGAACCCAGAGATGGACACTTTGGAGAGGAAGTCTCAAGCAGTAGCAGATTTAACTTGGTGTGAATGATCTCTGAAAGAGTATTCACCAACTCTCGGAGCCTGACACAAGGAATCTGAACCTACCCAGAATCAGACTTCCGTCTGTCCCTCTTCAAGTTGCGCCTCATTTACTTCATCATCCACCCATTCCTTTTCTACAACAGGAGAAGATACCAGAGAAGAGGATCACCTGCGCTTCTTACTGCAATGCCCTATGGAGTCAACATCCCAGCACCAATCAGCTAAGGCGGCTGACAAATACTTTGTAATAAACAAAGATGATGATGATAATGTGATCCCTGTAGTGGCCACACGACCAGACAATTTTGGGGGCTCTGAACTATGCTTCACCCCTAACCTTTCAGGGATAAAAAAAATAAATAAAATAAAGTCACATCAGCGGCTCACGTCCAGTGTCTGGATCTGACAAAGTGCCCTTGTGCCTTTCCAAGCTGTGCTCTCACCTCCCTGCTTTTTGGAAGATTTTAGCTTGCTGACAAATACACCTTGGACCTTAGCCAAAAAACAGGCAAGTGCAAGGTTACCACAGGATACTTCCTCCACAGATGTTACTTATATGTACCCAAAAGTGTGATACTGCCCCATGTCTCATGATGATAGGTGCTCCACAGCAAGGACTGCAACAAATGCTAGCTGTCTCTTAAATGTAAAATTGCTGCACATAGCCCTCCTGTGACATCACAAGCGCTGTGTGCGCCTGCGTCCCAAAAAATGTGCACGCACCCTAACTATTGCTCACACCCCGCAGCCTGGACACAGGCCGCACTATGCACCTATCCTACAGTAAAGGAAAAGCAGCCTGAACGCCCAGGAATACTTCCAGCAGCCAGAGACCTCCAAGTAAAACCCCATCATAGATCATCACAGCTAGCAGACTCAGACATGCACGCTCTGCCCTCTAGGGTCACCTGAGGAAGGAACAGGCAACGTCCATCCTTCAAACACCAACATTTAGTGGAACACGTAGGAAGGACCAGTAGCATACAGCACAACAGGGGTGGAAAATAAAAACTCCTGGGACCAAGGCTACCAGGGACTTTCCAATCTCGCTGCAGGTTCTGACCTAAAAAGTCGAGAAACAAACTTTACCCATCATGACAGGCAATGTCACTCAGGCCCTTTAGGGACTCAATTTCCCTTTCCTGGGGTACACTACCCTGGACCTGTAGAGCACCCTCCTGGAAACACACTGATCAGTCAACTACTGCGAAGGGTTCTGTATACACAGGGTCCAGCACTGAATGGCTGTGTTACAAGCGATCCTCACATGTCAACCTATTCCACCACGGAGGGACTTTAGCCATAGGAATGGATCCGGAAAACACCGAACTCATGATCCCTACTGGAACAATCCTGAGCACATCGCAGTGTGTGCGCAGACAGCTGCACACATGTGACCATCAACTTCAGACACTGGAGAAGGAACTGAAGCACTTCCTGTATGGGAGGGTTATATAGGGGAGGACTCCTGTCTTTTTGCCAGTGTCCATTAACCTATAGGTGGCACATAAACCATTAAAGATCAATATGGTTCCTGTGTGTCCCACAATTTACGATAGAGAAATTATGTATTTTTAAAAATATTTCTCTTCAAAAACAAAACTTTTACTTCAAACTTGTTAAGCCTAGCCACTACTTCCAACAGAACTGCACATAGTTATGTTTGATTAGCAAAGTATAGACAACTATAGACAGCCATAGTGTATTTTGCAAACTAGCTAAATATTGGAATCGATTGCTAGTCAACTCAATACTTACATTATATTTTCCACTGATTTAGGCTTGATGAAAATAGCAACTGGGTATAATTGGGCTAACTGTAATCTTTTAATTGCATTTCCAGAAACATCGAGTATGCAGTGCTTTCCCTGGGAAAAAAAAAGAAAAAAGGAGTAGGTCAGTTCAGACAGAAAACTAGATAAACACACCCATCATTAAATACAGCAAAAAAAGAAAAAAAACAAAAAAAACTTACCCTTTCTGCCACTTCTCGCACAGACTGTACACTAGTGCCATACAGGTGATTATTGTATTGACCTGCCTCTATAAATTTGTGATCTTGAATATCCTTTTCCATCTGCTCCCGGGAAGTAACAAAGTGATAATCTCTCCGATCTACTTCATAATCTCGTTTTGGTCGAGTTGTATCTAAAGTAAAATAAACAGATTCACATAAATGGAAACTATAATGATTATCGTCAATTATATTTTTCTATAAATATTGAAAGGTTTGAACTTGTCTTTCATATTTCTTAACCACTCATTTACATCTAAAAACAGCAAAGTGGTGGACGCTTACATCTGCAGTGCAGTTTATACAGTGCCTTGCAAAATTATTCACCCCCCCCCCCCCCTTGGCTTTTTACCCATTTTGTTACATTACAGCCTAATTTAGTTCAATGTTTTTTTAATCTGAATTTTATGTGATGGATCAGAACACAATAATCCAAGTTGGTGAAGTAAATTTAGAAAAATATATACATAAAACTATTTTTCAGAAATAAAAAACTGATAATTGGCATGTGCGTATGTATTCACCCCCTTTGTTATAAAGCCCATAACAAACTCTGGTGCAACTTACCTTCAGAAGTCACATAATTAGTGAAATGATGTCCACCTGTGTGCAATCTAAGTGTCACATGATCTGTCATTACATATACACACCTTTTTGAAAGGCCCAAGAGGCTGCAACACCTAAGCAAGAGGCACCACTAACCAAACTGCCATGAAGACCAAGAAACTCTCCAAGCAAGTAAGGGACAATGTTTTTGAGAAGTACAAGTCAGGGTTAGGTTATAAAAAAAAATATCCAAATCTTTATTGATCCCTAGGAGCACCATCAAATCTATCATAACTAAATGGAAAGAACATGGCACAATAGCAAACCTGCCAAGAGACGGCAGCAGAGACTGGAGTATCTGTACATAGGACGACAATAAGCCGTACACTCCATAGAGTTGGGTTTTATGGCAGAGTGGCCAGAAGAAAGCCATTACTTTCAGCAAAAAACAAAATGGCACGTTTTGAGTTTGCGAAAAGGCATGTGGGAGACTCCCGAAATGTATGGAGGAAGGTGCTCTGGTCTGATGAGACAAAAATTGAACTTTTTGGCCAAAGAAAACGCTATGTGTGGGGCAAACCCAACACATCACCCAAAGAACACCATCCCCACAGTGAAACATGGTGGTGGCAGCATCATGCTGTGGGGGTGTTTTTCAGCAGTCTGGACTGGGAAACTGGTCAGAGTTGAGGGAAAGATGGATGGTGCTAAATACAGGGATATTCTTGAGCAAAACCTGTACCACTCTGTGTTTGATTTGAGGCTAGGACAGAGGTTCACCTTTCAGCAGGACCCCAAACACACTGCTAAAGCAACACTTAAGTGGTTTAAGGGGAAACATGTAAATGTGTTGGAATGGCCTAGTCAAATCCCAGACCTCATTTCAATAGATAATCTCTTGTCAGACTTAAAGATTGCTGCTCACAAGCTCAAACCATCCAACTTGAAGGAGCTGGAGCAGTTTTGCAAGGAGGAATGAGCAAAAATCCCAGTGGTAAGATGTGGCAAGCTCAGACTTATCCAAAACGACTCGGAGCTGTGATAGCTGCATAGGGTACAAAGTATTGACTTTAGGGGGGTGAATAGTTATGCACATTGACTTTTTCTGTTATTTTGTCCTATTTGTTGTTTGCTTTATACTTAAAAAAAAAAAAAAAAAAAAAAAAAAAAAACATCTTCAAAGTTGTGGATTTGTTGTTTGCTTCATACTAAAAAAAAAAAAATCTTCAAAGTTGTGGGCATGTTCTGTAAATTAAATGATGCAAATCCTCAAACAATGCATGTTAATTCCAGGTTGTGAGGCAACAAAACACAACAAATGCCAAGGGGGGTGAATACTTTTGCAAGGCACTGTAGTGCCTGAAGCAATAAGTTTCCTTTGTGGAGGATCCGAGGGAACGCTGTATTTTACAAACCTCCAAGGGGGCACCCCCCGTAACTCCAGCTTGTAACCGCAAGATATAATAATAATATATATAATAATAATAATGTATAGCCTCGCCAATCTTGGACGCCCTTCGGAGGAAGTGCAGGGGGAGGTGAAAACTTTTGCAAAGCGCTGTAAATGGCACTGCCGAAATCATCCTCAGGTGGCCAGTTTTCATCAGACAGCTCAGTTCACAGTGTGCAAAACTAATCCGAGTGGCTATGTACCAGGTGATCTTCAATCACAGCGATCATAAATTTAAACAGTGTGGTGTTTATAATGGACCAGCCAACCTGTCTCTCACAATGGAGAAAGGGGAGGCAAGAGGAGCAAATGAGTCCTTCATTAGTCTCAGGTATACATCGGTAGCAGAACACCAATTTTTTTTAACCCCCCCCACTTATACATCTGATCTCTAGCCTATTATGGGACCTGAATACCAACCCTTCACTTTTCTTATGTATAAGAACCCCTTCATCTCCAGCCTTCCACAGCCTACATTGACCCTTTCACCTCTTTGTCCCTCTGAATGACCTGTCTGCACTGTATCTAGTGCTCTATTAGCAAGCTCTGAGTTTTAACCACCTCAATACCAGCACATTCACTCATTTAACCTCCCTGGCGGTATTCCCGAGTCTGGCTCGGGGTGAAATTTCCGAACCAAAAGCGGTAACCCCGAGTCGGGATCGCAGCGCAGGAACCAGGAAGAGCTTACTTACCTTGTCCCCTGGATCCTGCGATGTCTCCCCGCAGTGTGAGCGGCTCGTCCTGCGCTCGATTCATCACGGAGCCGAGCTCCGTTCCCTGCGAGCGTTGCGACGGGACGGAGAACTGCGCCAAATTCAAAAAGTGATACAGTACACTGTAATCTTACAGATTACATTACTGTATGAAATTATTTCACATCCCTTTTGTCCCTGGTGGTTTCTCCAGTGGCCTGGATGCAGTTTTATATTATAAAAAATGCAAGTTAGACTTACCGGTAACTTGTTTTCCAATAGGGTTTCAGGACAGCACCCGAGAGATCATGGCTCCTCCTCCCACAGGAAACACCTCCTCAATTAAGTCTTTAATTAGAGTCCTCCACGTTGCCTCGTCAGTTGTTTGTAGAGAACTCCAGCCCCAGCTGCAACACATAAGCGACAGTTATATCATAGTAATACAGCAACAGCATAAAAAAAGGGCGGGTTACTGCTGTCCTGAAAGCCTATTGGAAAAGAAGTTAAGTAAGTCTAACTTGCATTTTTCCAAAACGTCTTTCAGGACAGCACCCAAGAGGATAATCGAGACTTACTCCATTTAGGGTGGGACAACAGCCTGTAAGACTTTTCTTTCAAAAGCCTGGTCCCCAGCCATCATGAGGTCTAACCTATAATGACGGGCAAAGGTTGTCACACTTGTCCAAGTAGCTGCCTTACAGATTTGTTCGGGGGTGGCGCCAGCTTTTTCTGCCCAACATAATAAACAAAAAATGTGTAGCGCTATTAAGACAAGATAGCTTAAACTAATAAGTTAAAAAGGTCTATACCCAAAGTATGATATGCACCAATAAAGGTAACACCTATAAAATCAAACTGGAAAATAAAAAATGTAACAGATAGACAGTTGGGACTGGATGGGTCACTACCCAAAACGTGAGGTGAGGAGCACCTTCACCAGCATATAGCAGAAACAGTCTCAGAGGTTGATATTCTGCAGTCACTTAAAAAGTCTCATCAATAGATAGGATGTTCCATTCATGAACCACACCATTCACCACTGTGTCTTCAAAAACATGCAGTGCGCTTAGATGTAATAGATGGGGGCTTACCGGAGGGTTTGAACCCAAAACAGCGTATACTGTTAGGGTCAAACCAACTTTTATTGCACCCTGGCAATGGTGGGAAGATCTTTGACAGCCTGGAGATGTTGAACAGGGATGTTCCAATGATGCATCTTCTTGGGTACCCCAAGACGAAGTCTACTCAGACGAAACGCGTCGGGAGGACTTTTTTACGTACAAGCGCTTTTATCTACTTCATCATGTAAGTGTATTTCTTTTTATACAATAAAAACGGTGTCTACGGTATCACACTATGTAGTCCCTTTTTGTGCCTTTTATGAACCCTGCGTGGAGAGATCCATTAATACCTATGGAGAAGATGCATCATTAGAACATCCCTGTTCAACATCTCCAGGCTGTCAAAGATCTTCCCACCATTGCCAGGGTGCAATAAAAGTTGGTTTGACCCTAACAGTATACGCTGTTTTGGGTTCAAACCCTCCGGTAAGCCCCCATCTATTACATCTAAGCGCACTGCATGTTTTTAAAGACAGTGGTGAATGGTGTGGTTCATGAATGGAACATCCTATCTATTGATGAGACTTTTTAAGTGACTGCAGAATATCAACCTCTGAGACTGTTTCTGCTATATGCTGGTGAAGGTGCTCCTCACCTCACGTTTTGGGTAGTGACCCATCCAGTCCCAACTGTCTATCTGTTACATTTTTTATTTTCCAGTTTGATTTTATAGGTGTTACCTTTATTGGTGCATATCATACTTTGGGTATAGACCTTTTTAACTTATTAGTTTAAGCTATCTTGTCTTAATAGCGCTACACATTTTTTGTTTATTATTTACTTATGTGGCAACGATTCTAGTTGTGGTGTTAGCTGCTCATATCCTTTGACCATTTTGAGTAAGCGCAAATCTATTGGCGTGAATTTTTCTGCCCAACATACCGCTGAAGGTCTTGTAGAATGAGCCCGGACATTCACTGGACTCTCCTGACCTGTAAGGGAATAGGCTTCTGAGATAGTCATTCTCAACCATCTGGCAATGGTTCCTCTGGAAGCTTGTCTTCCTTTTTTATTACCAGAAAATAAAAAAAAATAGAGCATCTGAACATCTAAAGTCTTTAGTGTTTTCCAAGTAACTCAAGACTGTTCTTTTAACATCCAGGGTATGGAATTCTTCTTCCTTCTTACCCGATGGATTAGAACAAAAGGTAGGAAGTATTATCTCCTGAGTTTGATTCTGGACCGAAGCGACCTTCGGTAAAAAATTAGGATCCGTCTTTAGAACAATTCAGTCTGAAAAAATGGAAAAGAATGGCTCCCTGATTGATCAGGCTTGCAGCTCACTGACTCTTCGAGCTTTTGTAACAGCCACTAAAAAAACTGTTTTTAAAGTAACTAATTTCAGGGAGGCTAAATTA
Organism: Lithobates septentrionalis; assembly: GCA_037952835.1. NCBI lineage: Eukaryota > Metazoa > Chordata > Amphibia > Anura > Ranidae > Lithobates > Lithobates septentrionalis. The sequence goes on from JBBDGP010004940.1 coordinate 36,632, forward strand.
ATGGGTTCAAAAAGGTTCCCTGGTCAGGGCCTATAGAACTGATAAGTCCCATGCTGGACAGCTTTTGATCACCACTGGTCTAGACCGGGTGAGAGCTTTGAAGAATCTAAGCACTAAGGGTTCTGACGAAATGGATTTTTCCAGAAATACCCCCAGCGCAGCAACTTGAACCTTGAGGGTGCTGACCGCTAGGCCCTTGTCCGCTCCTTCTTGCAGAAATTCCAGAACAGAGGAAATTTGTTTTGGTGATCTGTCAGATGCTGTGCACCAGGAGTTGAAGACTTTCCAAACTTTGGAATATATTGCTCTTGTAACCTTCTTTCTGCTGGATAGGAGGGTAGCCACCAATCTATCCGAGAAACCTTTTCTCTTCAAGAGCTGTTCCTCAGTAGCAAAGCCATGAGTTTTAGCTTTGCTACTTCCTGGTGAAGCAGAGGACCTTGTAACAGAAGGTCTTTCCTTAATGGAAGGTGCCAATACGGTTTTAGTTGCATCTGAAGAAGGGATGAAAACCAAGGCCTTTTGGACCAGAAGGGAGTGATGAGAATCACTGTTGTAGCCTCCTTTCTGATTTTTGCTATGACCCGAGTGATAAGCTAAAATGGGGGGAATGCGTAACAGAGGTGAAATTTCCAACTGTGAGCCAGAGCATCCACTCCCAGTGATGACTCGTTCCTGTTCAGGGAGAAGAAACTAGACACTTGCGAGTTTTCCTTGGTCGTAAAGAGATCCACTCTTGGGCGCCCCCACTTGTTCACGATCAAATGGAAGACCTCTGGATTCAATTGCCACTCCGCTTCCAATACCTGGTTCCTGCTGAGGAAGTCCGCTACCCTGTTAAGGTTACCCTTTAAAAAGGACCGCGGACAAGGATAGAGTATGGAGCTCTGCCCAACTTGCTAGGTTTTGCAGAACTCTGCTTCTGGTTCACCCCTGTCTGCTTATGTAGGCCACAGCCGTGGCGTTGTCTGACAGGATCTGAGTATGCTGTCCCTGGACTTCTTTTGCAAAGGTCAATAAGACTATCTCTATAGCTTTTAGTTCCCTCCAATTTGAGGAACTCAGTACATCTTTTGTGGACCACAAGCCCTGGGCCCACCGGCGGTTCATATGAGCCCCCCAACCCCAGGAACTGGCATCAGTTGTTAACCTTACCTGTGTTGGGAAGGACCATAACAGACCCTCTAAGTATCTTGTCTGGTTCTTCCACCACCAAAGACTCCTTTTCACCGATGTAGGGATCTTCACTAGTGAATCCTGCTGGTTATTTCAGGTTTTTAACAGGAAACTTTGCAGAGGTCTGAAATGAAGCTTTGCCCACTGGACGGCCGGTATGGAAGAGGTCAGCGTTCCTAATGCTGACATGACCTTCCTGATGGACAGAATTTGATTGGACTGTAGCAGTGACACCACTTGTACCAACTTTTTCTGTTTTTCCTCTGGAAGTAAAATTTTTTGTTCCAAAGAATTGATACGGAAACCCAGGAATAACACTTCCTGTGAGGGAATCAGATTTGAGTTTTGAAGGTTTAAGATCAACCCAATGGGCTCTAGGTGAACACAGGCTCTGAGCAAGTTTTCTTGAAGACCTTCTCTGGTTTGAGCAAAAAACAGCAGATAAGGAATAACAGATTCCTACTAGACGCAGAGGCGCCAATGCTTCGGCCATTATTTTCGTGAACACCCTTGGGGATGATGACAGACCAAACGGGAGTGCTCTGAATTGCAGATGTACCACCTTCTTCCCTTCTTTCAGTGCTAACCTCAGATATTTCTGTGACCTGGCGGCAATAGGAATGTGGAGGTAGGCATCTTGTAAATCTATTGATGCCATGTAGCACCCTTGATACAGGTTTCTTACTGAATAAATGGAATCCATCCGAAACCTTCTGTACCCTACTGATTTGTTCAGCATTTTGAGATTCAGGATGAGGCGGACATTTCCTGAAGGTTTCTGAACGAGGAATACATGTGAGTAGAAACCCTGGAAGAACTCCCCTGTCGGGACCGGAACAATGACTTTCTGGGTTTTCAGTTCCTGAATTAGGGACTTCATGGCGAAAGCCTTGACCGGATCCCTTGGAACGTTTGTCATCAAGAAACTTTTTGGAGGTTCTTCCATGAATTCTATCACATACCCCTGGGAGAGCATATTTACAAAAAACTGGTTTGAAGTGATGGCTCTGCACCGAGGAAGAAACTCTTGGAGTCTTCCCCCGACCTTGAGGGAGTCATTGCGATTTTCCGGAGGTCGCAGGAGGATTGAAGAGCACTCCACTCCTACCTTTGGGCTTCTGAGAAGACCATGGCTTCTTCTTGCCCTGCGTTTTTCCTTCCTGCTGCCCTTTTTGGGGCCGAAAAAAACACTTACGGGTTTGCACCTGTTTCTTCTTGATCGGAAACGACTTCTTATCTGCCGTACGGTCAAGAATGGACTCTAGCTCCGAACCAAATAACAGATCACCTGCAAAAGGAATACTACACAGTCTATTTTTAGATGCAGCGTCCCCTGGCCAAGTCTTCAGCCATAAGGCCCTCCTAGCAGAATTAGTTAAAGCTGCTGACCTGGCTGACATGCGGATAGATTCTGCAGAAGCATCCGCAATATATGATATTGCTTCAGACAGAGTTGTAAAGGAGTCTAGAATCTCCTGTTTTGAGGAATCGGTTGCAACATGAGCATTCAGCTGGTTAACCGTGATCTAAATTCCTTGCAACACAGGTTGTGGCCATTGACGGTTTTAGATTTTTCATCACCGATTGCCAGGTTCTTTTAAGAAGCAGGTCCATCCTTTTATCCATGGGCTCCTTCAGAGTGCCCATATCCTCAAAGGCGATGTCCGTAGACTTTGAGACCTGAGAAAAGGCAGAGTCCAATTTTGGAACTTTGTTCCATATAGAATCAGGATTTTCCGCAAATGGAAATCGTTTCTTGTGAGCCCGGGAAAAGAATGGCTTTTTCTCAGGTTCCAGCCACTCTTTTTTAATCATATCAGTGATAACTGAATGGACTGGAAAAGAACGGCCTTTTGAATCTCCTAAACCAGCATACATGCGGTCATGCAGGGAGAGTTCCTTCTTTTCCTCTTCTATCCCTAAAGTGGCATGGATTACTTTCAGGAGTCCTCCAACCTCTTCTAGCGACATTTTGTACTTAGAAGTGGCATCTGTTTTTTATTTTTCCTCCTCCTCAGAATCTGTTTCATCTGGAGCAAGGGAAACGGACCCTTGGGAAGTGTCCTGTGATCTCGGACGCCCTGAAATTATTTGAGAGCCGCCTTGGGGTTCTGAAGATGGCTGCGGAACCGGAGGATCATTTGAGGGACCTGGTTCCTCTCTTAGGTTTGACCTAAAAGCTTGAAAAGTGGCCCGGAGCTCATCCTTTATGGTTATAACCAAATCGCCACACATGGATGGAGACTGCTCCCTGACTAGATTTGCAATGCAATCTGCACAAAGCGTTTTGGTCCAAACATCGCTTAATTTCTCTTTGCAGACAGGGCACCTTTTCTTGATTGGTTGGGCAGAACCTTTGGCCTGGACAAACAGAAAAGAGACAAGAAACCACGCTTAAAAGGCTGCTACACAGCACAGATAAGACACCCAGGTGCACTAGGGAAGATAACATCTTACTTCCATGTGCCCAGCAAGCCACCACCACCACCATCCCCTGTTGCTGGGCAGATATCTAACACTAGCCACTGCAACATACATTCCCAGGGAGATGGGGGGGTGGGGGGAGGGTGAGTAACCCCCCACAGGAGAAAACGGCCCAGAGTAATATAGGACACAGTCCCTTACCTTAGCCTTGCCCCCTTATCCGCTGAATCGCTATCCATAGCTGTCTGCGAATGCGTGGTGAAACGAACGGTTCCAGATTCGAAAACGCCGCTGCGCTGACCTGGAACTGGAATTAAGGCACCAGGTGACCCTGCCCTCTCCCTCTGCGCTTTGCGGCCGGAAATGACACGCGCGCCGACCCGGAAGTGCTGCTTCTTCCCATACAGGACGTGGCTGAGGCGCTCCTCTGCCACCAGAAACATGGCGGCCTCCACCGCTCGTTCCGCAAATGCAACCAGCAGGGAACGGAGGACAACCGCCTGTCTGGCAAAAATGGAAGCAGCACTCCCAGGCATACAGGCTCTCCCCGAGCACGGAAGAGGGAGAGGGAGCCCACGGGACCGTCGATCGGGGAGGCAAGTGGGAAGATCACTCTCCTAAGCAAAAAAAAAAAAAAAAAAAGACCTAACAGGTGAGAACATGTGTCTCCCAGAAAAGCCCCGAGATCATGGCTCCCACCAGAGGTGTTCCTCCAGCTGGAGGAAACACTAAAATCTGACGAGGCAACATGGAGGACTTCAATTAAAGACTTAATTGAGGAGGTGTTTCCTGTGGGAGGAGGAGCCATGATCTCTCGGGTGCTGTCCTGAAAGACGTTTTGGAAAACTGTTCTTTCTCCCTGGAAACTGGAGATTGTTCCATAGCAACCAAAACCGTCCATTTACATCAAAAGTGGTTTTAGACCAGCTAGAAAACAGCGATAATAAATTAGAATCACTTGCAGAATTGAGCGATATTGATTTGTGGGGAGATCCCTCATCAAATACTGAAAAGTAATGACAACGACAATTCTGCAACTGAGCAAATTTTTGTGTTTTTGATTACATTATTAAATAATTTTTATTATTATTATATTATTTGGTATGATTATTTAGAGTTATTTATTATATTATAATTTATGATTTCATGTTTCAAAATGTATCATACCCGAGATGTCTCTGGTTTGGACAGATTTAAGTGAGTTATTCCTAAGAATTACAGGCCTACAATATAAAACGCCAAATTTCCATGCAAAATAATTGTACCGCTTTCAGCATCAAAAATATGTAATAATCATACCGCTAGGGAGGTTAAATAAAAAGTGTCAAACAGATCTTGGGGTGTCTATTTTCCAAAAACATCATTTAAGGGGTGTTTGTACTTTTCTGGCATTATTTATATATATGTTTTTTATTCTCTTTAATGACTTGCTGCCCGCCATATAGCAATTTGATGTCGGCAAAATGGTTGCGATATTCTGACCGGACGTCATATGACGCCGCCAGGATTTCAAGCTGCTACGCACCCCCAGGGGCACGCAACGCAGGGATCGTTGTTGCGGTGTTTCAGTCTGACACACTGCAACTCCAATCTAGGTAAAGAGTCTCTGACAGAGACTCTTTACCACGTGATCAGCCGTGTCCAATCACAGCTGATAACGATGTAAACAGGAAGAGCCGTTGAGCGGCTTTTCCTCGCTTCGGTCAGACGCGAGTAGAGGAGAGCCGATTGGCTGCTCCTCTGACAGGGGGTGTCTGTACTGATTATCAGTGCAGCCCCCCCGAGAATGCCCACAATGGACCACCAGGGACGCCACCAGGACCACCACCAGGTATGCCACCCTAGACCACCAGGGATGCCAATCAGTGCCCACAATGGATGCCAATCAGTGCCCACAATGGGCATCACGGATTGGCAGGCATTGTTTGGCACTGATTGGCATCCATCAGTACCATCCATTAGTGTACATCAGTGCCCATCCTTGCCGCCTTTCAGCACCCCATCAGTGCGGCATATAGTGCCCATCAGTACCACCTCATCGGTGCGCATCAGTGCCGCCCCATCAGTGCAGGAGAAAACTTACTTATTTACAAAGTTTTGTAACAAACAAACAAACAAACAAAAAAAAAACTTATTTTTTTTTAATTTTCGGTCTTTTTTTTTGTTTAGCAGAAAATAAAAATCCCAGAGGTGATCAAATACCACCAGAAGAAAGCTCTATTTGTGGGAACAAAATGATAAAAATTTAGTTTTAGTACAGTGTAGCATGACTGCGCAATTGCCATTCAAAGTGCGACAGCGCTGAAAGCTGAAAATTGGTCTGGGCAGGAAGGTGTATAAGTGCCCGGTATCCAAGTGGTTAAACAGAAAGAGAAAACTATTTTCCAATTAGTAAAATATCCATTGGTTCTTAAATCTCAATAAAATAAAGCTCTTGCTCCCACTTAAAAATAGGATTTTTACGTCATACTTACCTGTAAAATCCTTTTCTTTTTCATACATCATGGGACACAGAGTCAGGCTAATATTCTTACCTGTTGGGTTATACTTCGTCATTAGGTGAATGGACACTGGTAGACTAAAGGTCTTCAGCCTGGAAGTGATTCCCTATATAACCCCTCTCATACAGGAAGTACTTTAGTTTTGTAGCAAGCACTAAATGCTCAAAACGGAGGGGAGGGATCTCTGTGTCTCATGATGTACTTAAAGAAAAGGATTTTACAGGTAAGTATGACGTAAAAATCCTATTTTATTTTTTCATACATCATGGGACACAGAGTCAGGCTAATATTCATGACCTGCTGGGACGTCCCAGAGCAATAGCCTTGAGGCGAGGGAGACACCCTGCCAAACAATAGCCATCAGAACTTATACAGCAGCCCGCAGTACACTGCAGCCGAAAGCCGAATCCTCGGCTGCTCGAACATCCACTTGATAACATTTTGTGAACTTATGCACTGAAGACCAGGTAGCAGCCTTACAAATCTGAGCCACAGATGATGGCGAAAAAGCCTTGGAGGTTCCTATACCCCTGGTAGAATGAGCTCTCACCCTAAAAGGGAGGAGCTTTATGTTTCAGACCGTAGGCCTGAATGACCAAATGACAGACCCAATTGGCAACGGAAGCTTTGGAAGCTGCCTGCCCCTTCTTGGGTCATTTTGGTAAAACAAAAAAAAACAAAGAAAAAAAATAAAGGTCTGATCCTCGGATCCCCGCAGATCTGGACATATAAACCTTGACTGCTCGGACAAAGTCCACAGAATGCAATCGTCTCTCTTCCGCCAAATGAGGCTCAGAGAAAAAGTAAGGAAAAATAACGTCCAGATTTAAATGAAAGGCAAAAAGGATGGAACAGGTCATAACACGACTGTCATGGTGAAGGATCAAGTACGGTTCCCTGCATGAAAGGGCCGCCAACTCCGACACCCTTCTAGCCGAGGTGATAGCCATCAGGAAGGCTAGCTTGCGTGACAGCAAGTCTAATGAAATTTCCTTAATAGGTTCAAATGGTTGTTTCTGTAACACAGACAGCACCAAGTTCAAGTCCCGAGGACACATAGGTGACCTAATGGGGGGAAGCAAGCGAATTGCCCCTTGCATAAATGTTTGGATCACTGAATTGGAGGCTAAAGGCTTTTGGAAGAACACTGATAGGGCCAAAACTTGACCTCTGATTGTACTCAAAGCCAATTTGATTTCCACAGTTGACTGAAGAAAAGAGAATTCTCCCAATCACATATTTTCGAGGAAGCCATTTTCTGGCTTCACACCAAGCAATACAAGTCTTCCAAACCTTATGATAAATCTTCATAGTGACAGCTTCATAGTAGACACCACTGGTCCCGAGATGCCACGGTCCTTTAACACCCTGGCTTCAATAGCCATGCCATCAAATTTAGAGACTGTAAATTGGGGTGGAATATAGGACCTTGGGACAGTAGATCGGGGCGACGTGGAAGCGTCCATGGCCCGTCTATTGTCAGTCTCACAATCTCGGGGAACCAGGGCCTTCTGGGCTAGGCTGGTGCCACCAGAATGACTGGAATCCCCTCTCCCCGAATCCGGTGTAACAAATGTGGAAGGAGAGGGATCGGAGTGAAAGCATAATCGTCTCCTCCTCCCATGCTTGTCTCCGGGATTTCTCCAGAGCCTCTCCCATCCTATGGAACTCGCTACCCTCACCGATCCTGCTATCCCCTACTCTTGCTACCTTCAGGCGATCCCTGAAAACTCATCCCTTCAGGAAAACCTATTACGACTCCAACTAATCTTCTACCATTTCCATCAGCTCATTCCCCACAGTTACAACCTTTTGTACCAGCTGCCCCACCCTATTATGTTGTAAGCTCTTCTGAGCAGGGCCCTCTTAATCCTCTTGTATTTTATTGTATTATAACTGTATTGTCTCCTTTTTATATTGTAAAGCGCTTCGTAAACTGTTAGCACTATATAATTAGAATAATAATAATAATAATACTACTACACCAGGGAGTACTGGCTCCATGGAACTATCAGAGCATCTGCTCCAATTTCCAGAGGATCTCTTGTTCGAGACACAAACTGCTATAGCTTGTTGTTGAACCTGGATGCCAGTAGGTCGACCTCTGGCCATTCCAAACGTTGGCAAATTTCCTGGAACACCTCTGGGTGTAGAGACCATTCCCCCGGGCAGATCTGCTGGCGGCTGAGATAATCTGCCTTCCAGTTCTCTACTCCCAGGATATGGACTGCTGATATTATTGGCACATGTCCCTTTGCTCAGGCTAGTATGTAGTTCACCTCCTTCAGAGCTGAATGACTCCTGGTACTGCCTTGGTAGTTTATATAGGCCACTGCCGTGGCATTGTTGGACGGAACCCTGATGGGGCAGTCCTGAAGCTCCACCGTCCAGGATCATAGGGCCAGACGTACTGCCCGTAATTCTAGGCTGTTGATGGGCAGGGTCTGCTCTTTCTCTGACCATTTCCCCTGGGCTGTGAGCCCGTCTAGGGCCGCTCCCCAGCCCGAGAGACTGGCATCTGTAGTCAGTACTCTCCGGTGTACCAGGAGAAAGGATTTTCCTTTTCGCAGGTTCTGATCCTGCAACCACCAGGAGATAAGGACATAGGATAATCCAGGGCTTTTCTTCCTCTGTTCTAAGCCAACAAGATGTCTTGTTGTAAAGGCCTGGGGTGGAACTGGGCATTGGGCACTGCCTCGAAGGAGGATACCATCTTCCCTAGAAGACTTATACAGAGCCGAATGGAGGGTTGTCTGGTGACGCACCTGATCCTTCAGGGCATAGATTCTTACGGGTGGCAAGAATACTCTTGCTTGGACCGTGTTTAGAATCAGACCTGATAGGTTTACTTCCTCTTTGTTTCCCTGCAAAGGTAAAGCATAATGGGCTACTATGCATCGCATAGTAACTCATTATGTGTCACTTACCTGACACAGGAGCCTGCGATGTCACCGCTGTCCCTACTTCCATGAAGCGTCCATCTTCTTTCCTGTGATTGGCCAGAGCCACGATGACGTCACTCCCGCGCATGACACCTGCGCGCCGTTGACATCAGTGCCTGTCTTTTGAAAATATCTCCTAAACCGTGTAGGTTTAGGAGATATTTCTTGCACCTACACGTAAGCCTAAGCTAGGCTTACCTGTAGGTAAAAGTGGTCTGTAAGGGTTTACAACCACTTTAAGTTGCCTCTTGCAGAGGTGACGGAGCCCCCCTGGTCCTCTTTGGGATCTCTGAGACCTTTTCAGGTCGCACAGACTTTCCCGCTACACCCACTGTTGGAACAGACGGTGTATGCTAAATGGTAAAATCCTGACAGGACTCTATTGCCTCCTAAAAGGTTTTCCCTTTTATATCCCATGGATGAAAAGTTAATTAAAAAATGGAGCATGCCAGCCTTGGATGCAGCAGTCTCTTCCTTAAACAAGAACTTAACTTGTCCATTAGATAACGTACAGGGCTTGAAAGACCATGTTGAAAAGAAATTGTAGTTATTATTAAAGGCTTCCTTTTCTTTGGCCAGTTCAGCTATTCAGCCAGCTGTTGCAGCAGTTGGAATTTGCCAGTCCGTAAAGGATCAAGTCAAACCGCCAGATAGGCCTAACCAGGAGGATGATCTGCCTGAAAGTAAGACCGATATTCCTTGAGCACTGTGTTTCGCTGTTGATGCTTTAAAGGATTCAATACAGCAGGTTTCTCGTCTGGTTCTCTTGTCTGTACATATGTGTAGACTTTTATGGCTTAAGAACTGGTCAGCCGAGCTTCCTTGTAAAAAAAAAATCTTTGGCAGGTTTCCCATTTCATGGGGAACGTTTATTCGGTGATCACTTAGACGAATATATCCAAAAGATTTCCAGAGGGAAGAGTTCTCTACTTCCTGTGAAGAAAAGCACCAAACGTCCCTTGTTTAAAAACCCAGGGACTGCTTCCTGAAATGTCTGTGTCAGGGCGGTTCCAACACCAACAGGGTGCTAGGGCTAGGGGCAAGCCGCAAGGCCAGGGCAAGAAAAAGCCCTGGGTCCAAAATTCTTATAAACCCAGCACCAAGCCCTCCTTTTGAGGGGACGCCCCCACTCCATCGGTTGGTGGGAAGGCTGCTGCACTTTGCGGACATTTTGGAAAACAACAATTTAGGACGAGTGAGTCACCTCAATTATATCTCGCGGTTAAAAGCTGGAGTTACGGGGGGTACCCCCTCAGAGGTTTCTAAGATCCAGAATTCCCTCGGATCCTCCAAAAAGGAAACGTATTGCTTCAGGCACTACAGTATTCACCCCCTTTGCATTGTTCGTGTTTTGTTGCCTCACAACCTGGAATTAACATGGATTGTTTGGGGATTTGCATCAATTAATTTACAGAACATGCCCACAACTTTGAAGATGTTTTTATTTTTATTGTGAAGCAAACAAATAGGACAGAAAAAGTCAATGTGCATAATTATTCACCCCCCCCCCCCCAAGTCAATACTTTGTAGAGCCACCTTTTGTGGCTATCACAGCTCCAAGTCGCTTTGGATGAGTCTCTATGAGCTTGCCACATCTTAATACTGGGATTTTTGCCCATTCCTCCTTGCAAAACTACTCCAGCTCCTTCAAGTTGGATGGTTTGTGCTTGTGAACAGCAATCTTTAGGTCTGACCACAGATTTTTTATTGGATTGAGGTCTAGGCTTTGACTAGGCCATTCCAACACATTTACATGTTTCTCCTTAAACCACTCAAGTGTTGCTTTAGCAGTGTGCTTGGGGTCATTGTCCTGCTGGAAGGTGAACCTCCATCCTAGCCTCAATTCGCACACAGAGTGGTACAGGTTTTGCTCAAGAATATCCCTGTATTTAGCACCATCCATCTTTCCCACAACTCTGACCAGTTTCCGAGTCCAAACTGCTGAAAAACATCCCCACAGCATGATGCTGTCACCACCATGTTTCACTGTGGGGATGGTGTTCTTTAGGTGATGTGATGTGTTGGGTTTACACCAGACATAGCGTTTTCTTTGATGGCCAAAAAGTTAAATTTTAGTCTCATCAGACCAGAGCACCTTCTTCCATACATTTTGGGAGTCTCCCACATGCCTTTTCGCAAACTCAAAACGTGCCATTTTGTTTTTTGCTAAAGGTAATGGCTTTCTTCTGGCCACTCTGCCATAAAGCCCTCTATGGAGCGTACAGCTTTTTGTCGTCCTATGTACAGATACTCCAGTCTCTGCTGTGGAACTCTGCAGCTCCTCCAGGGTTACTTTAGGTCTCTGTGCTGCTTCTCCGATTAATGCTCTCCTTCCCCGGTCCATGAGTTTTGGTGTGCGGCCGTCTCTTGGCATGTTTGCTGTTGTGCCATGTTCTTTCCATTTGGTTATGATAGATTTGATGGTGCTCCTAGGCATCATCAAAGATTTGGAATTTTTTTCTGTAACCTAAACCTGACTTGTACTTCTCCATAACATTGTCCCTTACTTGTTTGGAGAGTACCTTGGTCTTCATGGCAGTGTTTGGTTAGTGGTGCCTCTTGCTTAAGTGTTGCAGCCTCTGGGGCCTTTCAAAAAGGTGTGTATATGTAATGACCGATCATGTGACACTTAGATTGGTGCAGATCATTTCACCAATTATGTGACTTCTGAAGGTAATTGGTTGCACCATAGCTTTTTATGGGCTTCATAACAAAGGGGGTGAATACATATGCACGTGCGAATTATCAGTTTTTTATTTCTGAAAAATACTTTTATGTATATATTTTTCTAATTTTACTTCACCAACTTAGACTATTGTGTTCTGATCCATCACATATAATTCAGATAAAAAAAAACATTGAACTAAAGGCTGTAATGTAACAAAATAGGTAAAAAGCCAAGGGGGGGGGGGGGGAATACTTTTGCAAGGCACTGTACATCTAGCTGTATCAAGGAGTGATTGTAGAGGTTCCGGTATCCAAAAGGGGCACAAGGTTTTACTCAAACCTGTTTACGGTTCAGAAACCAAACTGGGACACAAGGCCCATTTTGGACCTAAGGTCCTTGAACAAGTATCTATTGATGCAATCCTTTCGGATGGAGTCTGTCTGCTCAGTAGTATCCTTACTCCAGAGGGGAGACTTTTTAGCCTCCATCGATATAAAGGATGCGTACTTACACTTGCCTATCTTTCAGCCTCATCAGAAGTTCCTATGTTTTGCAGTAGAGGAACATCATTTTCAGTTTGTGGCACTACCGGGTTGTTCACAAAGGTCTTAGCACCAGTACTGGGTCTTTTAAGGGCCCAAGGGATCCTGGTGCTCGGGTATCTGGACAACCTCCTGCTCAGAGATTTTTCCGTACAGGCTCTAGAACAGAGCATAATATACACAGTGAGGTATTTGAAAAGCTTAGGCTGGATCATAAATACCGAAAAGTCAGCCTTGAAACCAGCTCAAAGTCTAAAATATTTAGTGTTTACTTCCTCTTTAAGGTCATGGTTTGACAGCGCTACACGTTTTTAAATTTAGTATTGGGTGATGCCTCTAGCTGTGGCATCACCCCAGTACAACCACTTCCCCAAAATGACGTACATGTACGTGATTAGTCGGCAAGTGGTTAAAGCAGTAAGTATATAATAAAATCCTCCCAAATCATGGGGCAGTTGCGTGGATGAGACTCATGCACAAAGTAGACTATTACAGCTATCAAATAAAACAGTCACAGATAGTAAATTACAAAAAGCCTTGATCTTCAACAAACAGAACATGGTTGAACATCTGCAACTAGATGTCCAGTACCTATTTGTCTACTTAATGTGCATGTCCACACAATATATAAATATAGACAAAACATCATATTAAGACATAGCATATTGCAGAACCATCAGAGAAGCCTCAGCAGCCAAGTCTCCTGGGCCCTCCACTCCAGAAAATTCTGGAGTGAAGTCTGCTTCAAAAAGGCTATTAGAAACAGAGTAATCTTTTTGACATGCAGAGGCACAGATAGCGAATTTCACATATAAACATTAATTTGCAAATAAACCTAATACAACTACACCCACTAGAGATCCTGCCCCCAATGTATCCATTTCATGTGTATGTTCATGATAGACAAAATACAGAAAAATATTATACTAGCATACTGCAGAACCATGAGGTCAGTCATGGTGTATTCATAAGAGATACACCCTGATCCACATTACATATGCAATCGATGATTATGCCATCAAGCAGACAGTCACAGGACCTAGGTATAACTTGCTCTGTGCTAACAATACATTATATATCTATCCTGTGAAAGTACTGGGGGAGTAAAAGAAGTGTAGGGCTGAGCACACCAACTGGTGTGTATAGTGGACACTGGTAACCCATAATAGGTACAGCTTCCACTCCTAGACCTGACCATAGCCAAATGTTTGGTTGGAATGGAATCAAGTACGAGTCACCCATATAGAGAAAAGTACACTGAAAAATACACTGAAGTAAATCTGAATATCTCACTCAAGTGAGAAATAACCAAAGCTTCTCAGTTCCTAAGGTCTTAAATAGTTCAGATCTTAGTAAAATAAAGCTGCATGGAAATGTAGCCAGAGCAATCAGAAGCAGATGTATACTGTAGCTTAGAATAGTGAGCGATCTAAGGATGGTATGAGAGCTGAACCTATATGGAGCAATTTTCCAAGATGCACTTCTAATATGGGTGTCGTCAACTGGTGAACGGATATCATGCCTATTTGATCCCTGTAATTTAGGATCCACACCGTTTGGTAAGCGGCCATCTTTAACCGAAAGACGGCTAAAGCACGGGCCTTAATTGCCGGGAGGGTGTCCATGTACGTTCTCCTGAGCATGCGCTGTCTGGGCGCCCGCTGCGGGGCACGCGCAGCACGCTCTGATCACTGAGTCAAGGAGAGACGGTTCTGAGTCAAGGGGCCGATCCCTACCAATGACAGCTGATCACGTGATGTAAACAGAAGATCGGCAATCGGCTTTTTTTCCCCCCTCAGAGCCGCCGTCCCTGCCTCATCTGTGCCTGCCTGTGTATATCAGTGCTACCTATCAATGCCCATATCGAGAATTTTAAGAATGGGATTTTATTGGTGCCACATGGAAGGCAACAATTTTTATATAAAAAAATATATTATATTGTAGAAAAATCAATTAAAATAAATTCCAATGTTTGTTCCTTTGAGCAAACAGTGATCTATATACAGAAGTCACAACAGGATAGACAGCAATAATGCATAAAGCTATATAAATGCCTGCAAGCTCAACATATTTCACAAAATGCTTCTTCAGGAGCACTGAGGTATACATTAGCTATAAGAAAATACAAAAACAAAAATATGAACAATAAACCGCTATTGTTAGCGGCGCTTTATTGTCGGTATTCGGCCGCTAGCGGGGGGTTTTTACCCCCGCTAGCGGCCGAGAAAGGGTTAAAAACCGAGAAGCGCCTCTGCAGAGGCGCTTTGCCGGTGGTATATCCGTGCTGTCCCATTGATTTCAATGGGCAGGAGCGGTGAAGTAGTGGCGTATACACCGCTCCTTCACCGCTCCGAAGATGCTGCTAGCAGGACTTTTCTTCCCGTCCTGCTAGCGCACTTCAGTGTGAAAGCCCCGAAACAGCAGCGGCTGTTTCGGGTCAGTTTGCAGGCGCTATTAGCGCAATAGCGCCTACAAACCTCCCCAGTGTGAAAGGGGCCTTAGAGCGCCATCGGACCGATGCTTGCAGATTGGGGGGGAGCGGTTGCAACTAGCACAGAGCCTAGGAAATTATAAACTGCTTGTTGCTCCCTTTGGTTCAGAGGAAACACTAGAACGAGGCATGCAGGTAGGAGTGAACTTTCTTTTTATAATGGTGGACAAATGTGTTTCCTGTTTGCAGGTGGGAGGAACCATATCTCTCAGGTGCTGCCCTGGAAAACGACTTGAGAAAATGCCTTGATGTCAGAGGAGAATGGGCAGACTGGTTTGAGATGATACAAAGGCAACAGTAACTCAAATAACTACTCGTTACAACCAAGGCATGCAGAATACAATCTCTGAATGCACAATACATTGAACCTTGAAGCCGATGGGCTACAGTAGCAGAAGACCACACTGGATGCCACTCCTGTCAGCTGAGAACAGGAAACTGAGGCTACAATTCGCTCAGGCTCGCCAAAATTTCACAATAGAAGATTGGAAAAACGTCTGGTCTGAGGAGTCTTGATTTCAGCTGCAACATTCAGATGGCAGGGTCAGAATATGGCATAAACAACATAAAAACACGGATCCAAGAGCCTTGTATCAATGGTTCAGACTGGGGAGATGTAATGGTGTGGGGGATATTTTCTAGGAACACTTGGGGCCCCTTAGTACCAATTGATCGTACAACGTTTAACCACTTCAATACAGGGCACCTCCCCCCCCTTCCTGCCCAAATCAATTTTCAGCTTTCAGCACTGTCGCTTTTTAAATGACAATTGCGCTGTCATGCTACACTGTAGCTACACTGTTCCCACAAATAGAGCTTTTTGGTGGTATTTGATCACCTCTGGGGTTTTTATTTTTTGCTAAATAAAAAAACCCGAACATTTTGAAAAAAAAAGTTTCGTTTGTTATAAAATTTTGTGAATAAGTACGTTTTCGCTTTAACTGATGGGCACTGATATGGTGGCACTTATGAGCACTGATAGGGTGGCACTGATGGGCACTCATAGGTGACACTGATTGGCATCACTGATATGGAGGCACTGGCAGACATTGCTTGTGGGCACTGATTGGCATCTCTGGTGGCCATGGGTGGCATACCTGGTGGTCATCAGTGGTGGCCTGATAATTAGCGCAAACCACCCCCCGTCAGAAGAGCCGCCGATCTTCTACTCGCATCTGTCAGACACGAGTGAGGAAAAGCCGATACACGGCTTTCCCTGTTTACATCCTGATCAGCCGTGATTGGACAAAGCTGATCACGTGGTAAAGAGCCTTCATCAGAGGCTCTTTACCGAGATCAGTGTTGCGGTGTGTCAGACTGACGCACAGCACCACCGAACACTGCGCGCTCCGGCTTGTTATCCTGATCATGTCATACGACGTCCGGTCAGGATATCACAACCACTTTGCGCATGTTATATAACTATACGTCAGGCGGGGAGTGGTTATTGCCATGGCCTACCCGAGTATTGTTGCTGATCATGTCCATCCCTTTATGAGTATAGTGTACCCATCTTCTGATGGCTACTTCCAGAAAGATAACGCACCGTGTCACAAAGCTCAATCATCTCAAACTGGTTTCTTGAACATAAGTTCACTGTACTCCAATGGCCTCCACAGTCACCAGATTTCAATCCACCTTTGGCATGTGGTGGAACAGGAGATTCCCATCATGGCAACTGCATGATGCCATCATATCAACATAGCCCACCAAAATCTCAGAGGAATGTTTCCAACACCTTGTTGAATCCATGCAACAAAGAAATAAGGCAGTTCTGAAAACCAAAGGGGGTCCAACCCCATACTAGCAAGGCGTACCGGTGAGTGTATAAAACTTAAATATCTTTTTTTTTCTATTTATAAATGATCACATAATCTCTGTTCCCCACTGCATAAGGGGCTTAGAGAGGTAGGGAATGAGAAAGAGTACACAGATTTTCCCCCACCCTGTGGGGGGGAGGGGGGCATTTGGGCACAAGTCTGATCATTGGAAGACAGACAGGCTGTTCTCCTAGCAACCAGATAACTGACCATGCAGGGAAGGATGTGCTCTCATGACTAATGCCTGGTAAAAAGTTTATTTTTTTCCCCGTTCTATCTAGCAGGCTGAACGAAAAAAAATAAAACCGAACGCTCATGAGGCACATGCTGTACTAACTCTCCGATGTTAGTACTGTGATCTACCTGCTAAGCTATTGTGTTTTGACATACCCACCAGAACACACCGGTCAGCGCTCACAGCCATTGGCTGCAATTGCTGATCGGATGCTGGATATCCAGCATGCCCGTTCGACAGAACAAAATTCTGTTGCATAGGCTGGTGTACACAAGGGCCGTACGTCGATATTCGACCCGTGTGTGTGGGGCTTAACATTAGAAGCAGGGGGACTGACAGGATAACCAGGTATTTCCAATAAAAAGGAAAAAAAGATATACAAAGAACAGGAAACTTAACACAAGTACACGGTACAACACACATCAGTAATATGAAATGTTGGGGAAACATATTCTTTAACTATTATCAACAGTTAGAAGAGGAGTGGTTTTGAAAGACCACTTCACTGACCATTGAATACCCTGTTTTTTGCAAATTCTTTATATAAAAACCAAATACAGCTCCTCAATGCAGAAATAATACTTACGGGGAACACAAGACCCAAACTTTTCAGGAAATTCAGAGATCAAATCATCATTAATTCTGTCCTTCATTGGCCCTAAAATAATTACTGGTCGAGAATAATTTACTGAAAAAAAAAAAAAAAAAAAAAAAAAAAAAAAGTTTAGAATCTTGGGAGAGAAAGCTTTTCAGAATCATGTCTTTTTTTTTACTTTGTAACATTTTACCCCATTAATTATTCATAATAAGATACCTTTATACTTCGGGATATAGCATAGTATAGCATAGCAGCTTGCTATAGGGGCACTCGGTGGGGGGATGGGGTGGAGGAGCCCAGAGTGCTGGTGGGGGACCCCAGAAGAGTGATTGGAGCTACTTTGTGCAAAACCCTTGCACAGAGCAGGTAGGTATAACATGTTTGTTATTTTTATAACATTTAATTTGTGCCTTTACAATCAATAACTTTAATGCAGACTTCTGAGAAAATCAGTAAGCCAACTACTTACTTACAGAAATAACATTCAATTACAATATGACTTCTAAAGAGAAGCGATAATATAAATTAAACCGTATATGTTTAGTATCACATTAAAAGTAATAATCTTGAACAGCCCTCCAAAGCAAACACAACTAAACATTTCAAAATGGTTAAAATAGTAAATTCAATTTTGCACACCTTCTTGTTGACTGACTGGTTCATACGATAAAACATATTCTTCTTGACCACCTAACAAGAAAATACATACAAATAAGGAGAAAAGTCCCATGCAATTATTTCTTTGTTAACTAAGGTGTAAGAAAAAAAAAAAAAAGGCTGGAAAGCAGAATACTATATTACAAGTAACATTTTCTCAGTATCGGGAATAACTATCTACCCTCAGCCCACGTTACACACAATTTTATATTTAGTATGTAATGATATAATTGGGTATTACATATTTATTTAATCTGCTATGAATGTGTAAATGTGACGTATCAATAGCCTTGAACCAAAAGCACATACAGGTATTTTCAGTAATCTTGCCATTTGCACCCAACTGCAGGGGATTCTTTTTGAAATTAGTTGGAACCCCTGCTGTTTACCATTACTACAATACTAAGGGTTGGCAGACTGCAAGAGTAAATTCACCCACAATTAACTCAGGCCTGACAAACTGAATTACCCTTTATCTCTGTATGTCTAGCAAAGACGCCACAAGATCTCAGCCTATGTTCCATCTACTTGTCACATTCATTACAGAAGTAGATGTTTTATTTTTCCAGCTTTATAAATGTGTTTCACATTATTAAAAATGCAGCAAGAATATCAGTTTCCATTGCATGCAAAGAGAGCTTCGATCTCTGGCAGGCAGATATTTCTAATGGAGTTGCAGATAAATGTGTCAGTGAGCAATTCGACCCATCATTGACCATTGAAAACTAAACCAACCCATCAAGAGATTTCAATATCATCGACCAAAGATATATTAGTAATCTGAAAACAAAATCTACTTATCAAAATGAAAAAATAAAAGAAAAGTATGCTAGAAACATGCAACACTGTTTAAACTATTTATTCAAGTATTAGGTTTATTACTGTGGGTTTAAGGCAATCCCAGGTTTAGGAGAAACTGACAGAGACTCATTTCCTGTGTATTTAATTGACCCACAAATGTACTGCAAGGCATGTTGACAGATTCTGCTTTTTATGGACGATTTCATTTTTTTTATTTTTATACGTTAACATATCAATCAGATGCAGAAATGCAGCATAGAAAAGGACCCTGATGGATAAAAAAAAATAAGAAATAAAAATTATATACACTAGATTACCAAAAGTATTGTGACGCCTGCCTTACCATGAACTTTAAATTGCGTCTTAATCTGTAGGGTTCAATATTGTGTTGACCCACCCTATGTGCACTGGTGTGCAGTCGTGTTGGAACAGGAAGGGGCCATCCCCAAACTGTTCCCACAAGGTTGGGAGTATGAAACTGTCCAAAATGTCTTAGTAAGCTGACCCTTAAGAGTTTCCTTTACTGGAACTAAGGGGCCAAGCCCAATCTCAACCCCTGAAAAACAACCCCACATCACAATCCCCCCTCCACCAAACGATTTGGACCAGTGCACAAAGCAAGGTCCATAAAAACATGGATAAGCGAGTTTTGGGTGGAGGAACTTGACTGGCCTGCAGAGTCCTGACCTCAACCTGATAGAACATGTCCACAACAGTGCCTGACCTCACAAACGCACTTCTGCAAGAATAGTCAAACATTCCCATAGACACACTCCTAAAGCTTGTGTACAGCCTTCCCAGAAGAGTTAAAGCTGTTATAGCTGCAAAGGGTGGGCCAACTCAATATTAAACCCTACGGACAGACTGGAATGCCATTAACGTTCATGTGCGTGTAAAGCAAGGGTTGTCAACCCCTGGTCCCCGGCCCTTCTGCAGCCATGCCGCGGGTGGGGGCGGCCGGCAAAAGAAATGCTGGGCTGTCGGCATGAGAGTGCTGGGTGGATTGAAGAAGCGAGCGGGCAAGCAGGGATGATATAATCTCTCTCCGCCCCAGCATCACGGCTCTTCTGCCCTCAAAGCCAGTGCTCTGTCTCACTGTCGGAGGTGCGGGGGGAGCAGAGAGATGACATCTCATACTGCCCGCCCCGCATCACGGCTCTCCTGCGGCTCCTCGCTGTGTGAAAACTTAAGATTCCTTGCTCAGCGGCGCAGATTGCCTACCCTCCACCCCCGGACAGCTAATCAGGAATGGCAGAAGGGTGGAGCCAGAGAGTGACAGCCAAAGGAGTCCCAGGCCCTCCCTCTGCCAGGCGAGACTGACTGCAGCATGAGGACGGAGACACCTTGCAACATCCAGAGGGGTGATCCCACAGAGATCATCAGTGACAGGTGAGCTGTGTGTGGGAGTACAGGTGAGGTGTGCTGGGACTTGTAGTTCACCCCCTCATCTGTCTGCCTGACATACCACAAGGGGCGCTCCACTCACTCCGCATCTGGTGACAGGCAACATGGCAGGTGGCAATCCACATCTTGTGGCAGGCAACGTGGCAAGTGACAATCCACATCTTGTGGCAGCAAGCGTGGCAGGTGATGTGACAAGTGACATTCCGCATCTGGTGACAGGCAACGTGGCAAGTGACAATCCACATCTTGTGGCAGTAAGCGTGGCAGGTGATGCGGTAAGTGACATTCTGCACCTGGTAGCAGGCGACAGTGGCAAGTGACACACTCAGGGCTCCCACTGATTCTACATTATGGTGTGTTGAACTATTTCATTTATTACTACAGTGAAATAATAGAAATAATGTGCTTCAATCACCCTGACACCAAATCAAGCATGGTGCCGTGATTATTGAAGCGCTAACACCAGCCATTGCCCGCGAAAAATTGTGACCCCCCCACGGTCATTGGCACAATTTTATTCCACACAGCCGGTCCCCGGTGCCAAAAAGGTTGGGGACCTCTGGTTTAAAGGCAGGCGTACCAATACTTTTGGTAATATAGCGTGTGCGATATATATATATATATATATATATATATATATATATATATATATAACAAAGATTGCAGTGCTGTCACATCAGTGCAAGTGGTAATAGGCTCATAAGCCATGCACAGCAGCTGGGGTTCTCCTGCTAAATCAGCTGAACCTATGGTCTAGAGCAGTGGTTCTCAACCTCAGTCCTCAAGTACCCCCAACAGGCCATGTTTTGGGAATTTCTCTTAGATAAAATAGCTGTCCAAAATGCCAAACCATTGCCTCCGATTTAAAGCACCTGTGAAAGATTAAGGAAAACCTGCAAACATGGCCTGTTGGGGGTACAGGAGGACTGAGGTTGAGAACCACTGGTCTAGAGCAGGGGTCTCTCCAATCTGCAACCCTTTGCTTACTGCGTGCCCCCCCCCAAGAAACCAATTAAGGGGCACAATTCCCCCACTGACACCAACAAAAGGGGCACAATTCCTCCTAATGACGGGGCACAATTCCGCCCACTGTCAGCAAAGATGAGGCTTTGGTTTTTCATCCTGATATTGGGACCCTTTTAACTCCCAATGGCCCCAGTCCTGCCCTCCTAAAGTCTAAAGTAAATTGGCCCTTTGTTTAGAAAGTTTGAAGACCCTGGTCTAGAGTGAAAGAGCAGTTCTTCTACAGAGGTCAACTAGTCTCTAAGGTATCTTGACCTTCCCAAGGATAAAAAAAATGTCACTCGTAAGCGAGGTTTAACAAGATCAATACCATATTATATATAAATATATAAAAGCACAACATTTAAACAATGAACAGAACACACAATTGGCATGCTTCTATTCTAATATTGCATGAATACTAATAGAACTGAAAATGTGCCTGGTATCAAAGTAACACATCAAACACCGAAACCTGTTGCAAATTTACAAATGCTGGGTGTGCAACTCATGACTTGACAAAGGGGGAAACACACAACTGAAACGGATCATCATGGCAACCATATAAACAATCTCACCATGAAGTAGTCGGGGTCTTGCCATTAGCGGAGTGTACCGGCGGGAATTCCCTTTGTGCGACTTGTCTCTGTGCGGGGCATGACAGGTATTCTAGTCTCCCTGCTCCCCCCTTTTATTTGTTTATATTGCCGCCACAGTTAGTGTCATCTTAGTAATGCCGCCACAGTTAGTGTCATCTTAGTAGTGCGCCACATCCCAGGGATTGGGGCAATACCACATGGGGATTGAACAAATATACACGGGGCATCTGTGGATCACTCGCTGCTCTCATTCTACATCTATAGGCCGCTCTGGGATTCTTATCCATCCTGCCTGCCGGACCTGCTCCCACTGCTGTCAGTTGTGAGAGAGGCACTGCTTATTTGGTTTTTAGATTTGGAGTGCAATGGTTTTTAATTTTTTAGTTTATTAAAACCTCTTGGCTAGACTTATGTTTTAAAGTATATCTAAAGCCAATAAAAAAAATAAAAAATATTTGGATAAAGTAGAAAATCGTTACATGCGTTGTTTTTTAATATGTGCCCCACTCAGGAGATTTTCATTCAATTCCTGTCCTGCAAACACAAGAAGTGACAATTCCTAGTGATTTAAGTCCCCCCTAAGCTGTCAAAGGAATAAGGGTGCCCACTGGAAGATCTCTACTCTATTCCAGTGCTGGTGAAAAATCAGATATTTGCATTTTTTGCTCCTTCAATCCTGGTGACATCAGTCAAGAAAACAACTATCAAGGGGGAAATCTCCCTAACAGTAACACAGAAAACATAAATAACCTGTTCTAACCTTTACCTACTTTATTATGCACTCCCCAACCCCCGCCCCAAAAAAATTTCAAGTTAAAAACTTACAGATAACTTGTTTTCCAGGAGTCTTTCAGGACAGCACCTGAGAGAGTGGCTCCACCCAATAGGAAACACCAACTCCACCAAACTTTAAAATGAGGATTCTCCCCACAGCCCATCAGTTGTAGCAGAGTACTTCCAGCCCAAGCTGGTACACATAATCGAAATATAGTTAGTCACAGCATAAATAAACAAGGGCGGGTTGTTGCTGTCCTGAAAGACTCCTGGAAAACAAGTTACCGGTAAGTCTAACTTGAATTTTCCCTAAACGTCTTTCAGGACAGCACCTGAGAGGATAATTGAGACTTACCAACTAGGGAGGGACAACAGCCTGCAGGACCTTCCTGCCAAATGCATGATCACATGCTGACAGAAGATCCAGTCTACAATGACGAACAAACGTTAGGTAACTTGACCACGTGGCCGCCTTACAAATTTGATCTGCGGTGGCACCAGCTTTTACTGTCCATGAAGTGGCCAGAGCTCTAGTAGAGTGTGCCCATATTCCTGGCGGGGGAGACAAGCTTGTGAAATGGCCGATTTTAGCCACCTAGCAATTGTCCCCTTTGATGCTTGGCGGCCCTTTTTGTTGCCCGAAAAAATTAATAAAGAGTCCGAAGACCTAAAATCCCTTGTTACTTCCAGGTAATGCAACAGAATTCTTCTCACATCCAAGGTATGGAATAGATTCTCCTTTTTTCCCCAAAGGGTCTGAACAAAAAGTTAGCAGGATGATTTCCTGCGACCGGTTATGAACTGACGTTACTTTTGGCAAAAACCCCAGATCTGTTTTTAGTATAATCCCATCTGGGTAAACAAAAAAGGTTCCTTTACTGATAGAGCGTGTAGTTCACGGATTCTTCTTGCAGACGTATCTGCAACTAAAAATACCGTTTTGAGAGTTAAATTCTTTAACGAAATTGTCTAACGGTTCAAAGGGTTCTTTGGTGAAAGCTTGCAAAACTACTGGCAGGTCCCATTTAGAAAAACGTTTAGTAGGAGTTGGTCTGGACTAGTAAGTGCCTTAAAGAATCTTGTAACCAAAGGAACTGAAGAGATTGGTCTTTCTAGGTATACTCCCAGGGCAGCCACTTGCACTTTAAGAGTGCTAATCGCAAGAAATTTGTCTGTGCCATTTTGTAGAAATTCCAAAACTGACACAATGTCCTCTACGGTTCGGTTTGACGAACGACACCAAGCTCCAAACTTTAGCGTAAATAGTTAGTTTCTTTCTACTGGTGAGTAAAGTGGATACCAGAGGTTCAAACAATCCTTTGTTCCTTAACAGCTGCTCCTCAGATAACAGGTGGTGAGGCTTATCTGGGTAGTATACTGGGCCTTGAAGTAGTAAGTCCTGTCTGCGAGGAAGCCGCCAGAAAGGTTTGACTGTCATTTGTAGAATGGTGGAGAACCAAACTCTTTTTGGCGAGAACGGAGCAATCAGAACTACAGACACTCTTTCCCTCTTTCCTTTTGTATTTTCCTTAACACTAATGGAATTAGCTGAAAGGGGGGGGGGATATGCCAGTTGAAAGTTCCAGGGATTTTCTAAGGCATCTTTTCCTAGCGAACCAGTGTATCATTGCAGAGAGAAGAGCAGAGAGCTGAGTGTTTTGATGCAAATGGGTCCACTTGTGGACGCCCCCACATCCTGATGATCAATGAAAAAATTTCTGGATTCAAGCTCCGCTCTGCTTCCTGAATTTTTCATCAGCTCAAAAAGTCTGCTAGTTTGTTTAGCGTGCCTTTGAGATGCACTGCTGACAGGGAGAGTAAATGATTCTCTGTCCACTCCAGGATTTCAGCTGACAGCAACAGAAGAGCCTTGCTCTTTGTGCCCCCTTGTTTGTTAAGGTATGCCATGGTAGGGGCATTGTCTGATAGAATCTGCATGTGGGATTCCTGGAGGTTTGGAGAGAAGGCAGCCAATGCTAAGGCAACTGCCTTTAAGTCCATCCAATTTGAGGACTTTCCTGCCTCAGTTCAGGACCAAACTTCTTGTGCTAGATTCTGGTCCCAGTGGGCCCCCCACCCCCAACTGCTGGCATCTTTTGTCACTTTTCTTTCGGTCGGGAAAGACCATAGTAAGCCTTTTGACAAAACTGGCTGACTTCACCAACAGAGGGTTCTCTTGACCCTGGTGGGGAGCTTTACCTTTGTCTCTAAGGTTTCTGAACTGTGGTTCCAAACTCTGGAGAGGTCTGAAATGGAGCCTTGCCCAATGAATGGCCAGCATCGTTGAGGTTAAGGTTCCCAGGGCTGACATAACCTTCCTCATTCATCTGTAGCATAGCTGCTACCTCTGACTTTGTTTTTCTTCTCCTCCGGAAGAAAGTTTCTTTGTTCCACCAAATCTATTTGGTAGCCTAGAAATTGAATCTGCTTAGCTGGATTGAGGTTTGATTTCTGTAGGTTCACGATCCAACCCAAGGCCTCCAAATGACTGCGGGCCTTACTCAGGTCTGCCTGCAATTTTCCCTGGAAAGAGCAAAGAAAGGGAGGTCGTCCAGATATGGAATTACTGAAATTCCCTGCAGACGGAGAGGGGCGAGGGCTTCAGCCATTATCTTGGTAAAGATTCGAGGGGCGGATGAAAGACTAAAAGGGAGGGCTTTGATTTGTAGATGCAGCACCTCCTTCCCCATCTGAGGAATTTCTGGGACTGATATAGGAACATGCAGGTACGCATCTCTTAGGTCGATCGATGCCATGAAGCATTGTTTGGTCAACAGATTCCTGACTGAGTGAAGATTGAATCCATGCAAACTCTTCTGTCCTGACTGACTTGTTTAATGGTTTAGATTGAGGATTTGACAGAAACTTCCGGATGGCTTCCTTGAAAGAAAGATATGGGAATAGAAACCCTGATGACGTTCATCTGGTGAGACTTGAAATCACAACTCCCTGTTGCATCAGATCCTTTAACAGGTTCTTCATAGCTAGGGCTTTTGTTGTGTCCCTTGGCAGGTTTGTTACAAAGTATCTTTCTTGGAGGGGGATCCGGAAATTCAATTTTGTATCCTTGGGACAGCATGCCCAGAAAATATTGATTTTCTGTCATGCTTGCCCAATGAGGAATGAATCCCTGAAGCCTTCCCCCTACCGGCAATGAAAAGTCTTTGTGTTTTGTTGGTGGGCACAAGAGGATGGAAAAGGACATTTCCTCTGCCTTTGCCCTTTTGCGCTGACCAATTCCTTCTTTTCTCCTGGGGCATGCTGCCTTGCTCTTGAGCCCTTTAGGATCGAAAAAGCCATTTAACTGGTTGCTTTTTCTTTTTAACAGGGAAAGACTAATTCTTGCCAGCTGTCCTATCCAAAACTGAATCTAGATCAGGACCAAATAAAGATAAAGATATCCCATAAACGGAATACCACAAAGTTTACTTTTGGACGCCGTATCCCCCGGCCAGGTCTTTAACCATAAAAGCTCTCTTGGCTGAGTTAGTCAAAGCTGTCGATCTTGCTGTCATCCTTATTAACTCTGCCGATGCATCTGAAATATATGCTACAGCAGCTGACAGGGTTGAAAAAGAATCAAGGATTTCTTGCTTGGGTGAATCTGCTATAATGTAGGCTTTTAGCTGGTTTACACAGTACTCCATATTTCTAGACAGGCAGGTGGTAGCCATTGCTGGTTTGAGATTACCCATGATGGATTGCCAGGCCCTCTTCAGCTGTTGATTCATTCATCCATGGGATCTTTTAGTATTCCCATGTCCTCAAACACCAGGTCAGTTGATCTGGATGCTTGGGAAAAAGCTGCATCGAGTTTAGGCACCTTATTACCTCAGGTAACTTTGCCTTACATGAAGGACACTTCTTTTTAACCGGCTGGTCAGAGCTCTTAGCCTGCCAACAAAAAAAGAAAAAAACATTCCAATAAGTCAACCTGACCTCCTAACAGACTCACCACAGGTACACAGGGAGCATACACAGAACCAACTCCATGTGCCCAGACAGGCCCCAGCCACCAGGGGGAAAGCAAATAAAGAGAGGGGCACTACAGTATGCGGGGCAGACCACCCATACAACACTTACCAGGGCCTTGCTGGTGCCTGTGCCTATCCCACTCGCTAAAAAAATGAATAAAAACCAAGCGCTGATGTGGATAGATGTGTGATATAAATAAATTGTGCTTAAAATATATATACCAATATAGTTAGTGCTATGAAACAATCAGTAAATTAAAGCTGCTATCAATATAGGGTGATCAGATAACCAAACAAATAGTACTAAGTATAAAATTGATGCGCTTTAAATAAATAGTGCACAATATGCTGCTGCGACTAAGCTTAAATCCAGGAATAAAAAATGCATACATGTGAATAAAAATAAATAAATAATTATGGTGCTAATACATGTGTTAAAATTGTCAAAATAAATCTTCAAATTGGTGATGTGACGGTGAATATAAATAAAATAATAATGACACTCTGAGTACAATGTCCAGGCAGAGATAAATAGTGGGAGAAAGTAAAAATAATTAAACAGTTCCTTCCCTTAATCCAGATTGATTGACTCACTGGGTTAGATCGTTTGTATCAGGATATTTAGTTTTTCTTGCATCCCACTTCAGCAATTACACTGCTGGTGATTCGGCTCTCAGGATAAAGGTTTTATGCAAAGCAAGCAAAGAAAAAATAGATCATTGTGCAGTGAACTTACTAGATAGTACATAAGCAAAACAGAGACAAGAGATACACTCACAAACTCCCGGTCTATTAGAAGCATTCAAATAAGCAGATTGCAGTCAGCCGCTGTGGACGAGGTTTCCCATAGAGAAACAGCTGCTGTTAACCTTCAGGTGTATTGCAGCACTGAACGTCCTAAGCTCCTCCTTGACGTTCAGTGCTGCAATACACCTGAAGGTTAACAGCAGCTGTTTCTCTATGGGAAACCTCGTCCACAGCGGCTGACTGCAATCTGCTTATTTGAATGCTTCTAATAGACCGGGAGTTTGTGAGTGTATCTCTTGTCCCTGTTTTGCTTATGTACTATCTAGTAAGTTCACTGCACAATGATCTATTTTTTCTTTGCTTGCTTTGCATAAAACCTTTATCCTGAGAGCCGAATCACCAGCAGTGTAATTGCTGAAGTGGGATGCAAGAAAAACTAAATATCCTGATACAAACGATCTAACCCAGTGAGTCAATCAATCTGGATTAAGGGAAGGAACTGTTTAATTATTTTTACTTTCTCCCACTATTTATCTCTGCCTGGACATTGTACTCAGAGTGTCATTATTATTTTATTTATATTCACCGTCACATCACCAATTTGAAGATTTGTTTTGGCAATTTTAACACATGCATTAGCACCATAATTATTTATTTATTTTTATTCACATGTATGCATTTTTTATTCCTGGATTTAAGCTATCCCACTTGCTGCTGCTGTCAAATCCATCATGGTGCTGCTGCGCTGTATGTGGCTCTGGACTCCATTAGCGCCGATGCCGAACCGGAATATAGGCACCAGCTCTGCTCCTCCCTCTGCGCTATTTTCGGCGGTGACACCGCACGCCTGCTTCTGGGTGCCGCCCCTTGCCAGATACCTCACTTCCGGCTGGCCGAGTTCTACTCTGCCACCAAAAAGATGGCAGCGGCGTGTAGAGGTGACAAACGGGCCTAGGAGTGGCATCCATGAGCAGTACAAGCTTTACCCGAGCTGAAGAGGGAGAAGGCACTACAGTATGCGGGGCAGACCACCCATACAACACTTACCAGGGCCTTGCTGGTGCCTGTGACTGTCCAACTCGCTGCTGCCGCTGAATCCATCATGGTGCTGCCACGCTGTATCTGGCTCTGGACTCCATTAGCACCGCTGCCGAACCGGAATATAGGCACCAGCTCCGCTCCTTCCTCTGCGCTATTTCCGGTGGTGACACCGCACACCTGCTTCCGGGTGCCGCCCCTTGCCGGATACCTCACTTCCGGCTGGCTGAGTTCTACTCTGCCACCAAAAAGATGTCAGCGGCGTGTAGAGGTGACAAACTGGCCTAGGAGTGGCATCCATGAGCAGTACAAGCTCTGCCCGAGCTGAAGAGGGAGAAGGAGCCCACTTACCAGCCATCTCTGGATGCGGTGTGGGAGGGACGGCTCTCTGAAGAAAAAAGGTATGGTGGTGCAGGTAGCCTGGCTTCTCAGGACAGCTCCTGAGAGACCTTGACTTCCCACTAGGTGTGGGAAACACTAAAACTGAGCTGTGGGGAGAAGCCTCCTTTTAAAGTTTGGTGGAGCTGGTGTTTCCTGTTTCCAAGTGGGTGGAGCCACTCTTTCAGGTGCTGTCCTGAAAGACGTTTAGGAAATAGGAATTTTGACTTCACTAAATTATATAACTTGGAGCACAGAACTTGTCATCTTAGTAGAGTAGAAATGGTCAAACCTTTCGCCCTCTGGACCAGAATGATCACTCCTTGACATAGAAGATGATCAAACTTGTAAAGAGAATCTTTTTGTAGATTCAAAGAAACATTGGAAAGCATGAAGCAGGGGAAGGTTCAAATTCCAGGTTGCATCCGCAAGTCACCATGTTGCAGACCCAGGTGTTTGCAATCTATCCCTGCAAAAATTTTTTGCCTCACCAGAGTGAGGGCTTTAGAGTCTATGGCTTTGTAGGGAATAAGAGTTTGATCTTAGAGGCCCAAGGACTGGTTGGCAAAAAGAATGCTTCTTGGAAGGAGTGGCAGGTTTTTGAGCTGTGGACTTAGCCTTTTAAGCAGGTAACAGCAAACTCTTACCTACAATCGCCTTCTGGATGTAATCATCCAAAGCAAGACCAAACAAAGTTTATACTTGAGAAGGTATTATGTTCTACATGGTTCTTGCAGCGTAATTCTGCTAACCAACACTTTACATGCTCATGTGTATGAATAAGACCCCTAAGCTAAGAAAATTGGAGTCCTTCAAGGCATCCACAGAGAAGCCAAGAGTACATGGAAAATTCTCCATGTGTTTAATAATTTTGGTACCACAACTTACAGCAAGACCTTAAGGCTTTGGCCCCAACTTACAGTCGCAATTACCAACTGTAAGACTGCCCCCACCAGAGCAAAGGATGCTTATTTGTCCAAGGCATCCTTTAAATACCAGAACCTCGTCCACTGGACAAGTGTCCTGCTTAGAGATTTAACTACTGGACTGAAGGTATACTTCATTTGTTAGTGAACTCACTCACCATAGGGTACTGCTGAGCAAACCAGATTATGTGCAAAACATCAAAGATATACAGAAAAGAATTGAAGTTATGACGTCTACACTGATCCAAATCTTGTAACCTTTGCAGCAGAGAACTCTGCAAGCAGTAACATTAAACTGTGTCCTTGGATGTGCAAATAAGAAACGTGTAGAAGATTCTTTTTACAAGCAAGTTCTGCAAACAAAGCTTTAAGCAACAAAATTGTGCACACACGAATAGAGATGAGGGACATTCTAGAGATCTGGTGAGGTACATTCACTGTAGTGTCAACACAAAACAACAAAGCTGATAGCGTCAGCTGGGATTGTTCTAGAGAGTAGGGTCCTCAAAGACAGGTTCTTAGGCTTTATACATGTGCCTTATCCAGGTAACTACAAGTCTGGCAAATGGACATAATGGCAACAGCTGGCTGCCAAGAAGGACCTACAAACATAAAGAAGGCTTTTAGGAGGATTTTCAGACATCAACAAAATCCTTATAAGGAGGAAACATCTTCACTAGAGAGATTAGATCAAACATTGAATAGAGAGGTCTTGACTGAAAACCTTACGAGAAAGTAAAAATCGCTCAATTTGTCTCACTAGATAAAAAAGGACACTAGCAAAAAGAAAAGAAAAAAATATTACATGCTAGGAATTGGGGGGAAGGGGGGTATACTAAGGTAGTTCTTGTTTGTATTTCTCTGAATCCCAATGAATGAAAAAAACTGTTTTATGTTTTTTAAACATTCATTTATACACATTTCAACTGTTTCTCTCCTGTTCAATAAAGTCTTTATTGACCAAGTGCTTGGTCATCTTTTATTACAGATCGGATTATGTACAGAAACAGCATATGTTGGGAGTATGGCTTAGTGCAAAGGATATTTGTGACATCAGTTGTATAGGATGTTCCAGTATTATGACAGTGAATAGGTCTGCTTAAGGTTTTAGAGAAAGAGAAAGGCAAAACCATACTTTGCTAATAAACTGTCAGATGAAACAGAATCACATACGCAGCTCTAAGTATAATACATTGTAAGTATAATAATTGGAGCCAGATCAGGCTTGCTGCAGTTTCCACTCAGCCACAATCATGTCTATCAGATCCAAACAGCCCTATTCAAGAGATCGATGGAGAACCAAAAACATTCCATCTTGTCCAGTTGACTACCACGACAATTCACCCCTAAAATTAGGTAAACCTCTACCTTCTACTGCCACTGCATTAACATGACTGATCAAGTCATTAAAAGGTTAATGCATGGTTCTTTGAAAACTAAGAAAAAACAAAAAACCTGTGGCTAGATCATTCTGCCATCTCAGACCGATAACAAGTCCAAGATTTGATAGTTAAATTATTTTCTCATAGTACTCCTCCTCTATGAGATGATTCATTGTTGATTCATTGAACAAGTCATTGTTCATGGATTTTTCAGGACTGTCCTATTGCTACTTACCTCCCATGAAAATAAATACAATACAGCAAATAAACTATACAAAATGCATGCAGTTTGAAATGATGCAAGCCAAATTACTCATGCAAATAAACATTCAGGCAGATTTATACTTTCCAAACCTCAACACAAGCTGTCAAACGCAATCCGAATTAGAAAAACGGTTTCAAAAATAACCTGCTGGAATTAAAACTTCCAAAGCATAGCATACAGTGCCTTACAAAAGTATTCACCCCCTTGGCATTTTTCGTGTTTTGTTGCCTGACAACCTGGAATTAACATGGATTGTTTGAAGATTTGCATAATTTAATTTACAGAACATGCCCACAACTTTGAAGATATATATACCGTATTTATCGGCGTATAACACGCACTTTTTTCCCCTTAAAATCCGGGGAAAATAGTGGGTGCGTGTTATACGCGATCGCCGCCGACATTCACATAGCGAGTAGTTTTAAATATGGCGCCGCTGAGTTCGGAGGGACTCGGCGGAGCTGAATGAGCGCCGCCGAAATCACAGAGCCGAGATACACAGTCTAGTGTAATCGGCTCTTTCTGGCGCCGCTCAGTCACGCCAAGTCCCGCCATTGGACCGGTGTTATGTCCATCATAGGGCGGGACTGTGAGCGGCGCCGGAAAGAGCCGAGTACACTCGACTATGTGTATCTCGGGCCGTTCGTTCAGTTCCGCCGGCGCCGAGTGCCTCCGAACTCCGCGGCGCCATATTTAAAACTACAACTACATGCAGCTATGTGTATGTCAGTGGCGGTAGGCATGGACACTGGGGGCAAGGCTGCACTGACCACTGGGGCAAAGCTGCACTGGGACAAGGCTGCACTGACGCAAAGCTGCACTGGGGCAAAGCTGCACTGGGGCAAAGCTGCATTGACAAGGCTGCACTGGGGCAAAGCTGCATTGACAAGGCTGCACTGACGCAAAGCTGCACTGGGGCAAGGCTGCAATGGGGCAAAGCTGCACTGACAAGGCTGCAATGGGGCAAAGCTGCACTGACAAGGCTGCAATGGGGCAAAGCTGCACTGACAAGGCTGCAATGGGGCAAAGCTGCACTGACAAGGCTGCAATGGGGCAAAGCTGCACTGACAAGGCTGCAATGGGGCAAAGCTGCACTGACAAGGCTGCAATGGGGCAAAGCTGCACTGACAAGGCTGCAATGGGGCAAAGCTGCACTGACAAGGCTGCAATGGGGCAAAGCTGCACTGACAAGGCTGCAATGGGGCAAAGCTGCACTGACAAGGCTGCAATGGGGCAAAGCTGCACTGACAAGGCTGCAATGGGGCAAAGCTGCACTGACAAGGCTGCAATGGGGCAAAGCTGCACTGACAAGGCTGCAATGGGGCAAAGCTGCACTGACAAGGCTGCAATGGGGCAAAGCTGCACTGACAAGGCTGCAATGGGGCAAAGCTGCACTGACAAGGCTGCAATGGGGCAAAGCTGCACTGACAAGGCTGCAATGGGGCAAGGCTGCACTGACAAGGCTGCAATGGGGCAAAGCTGCACTGACAAGGCTGCAATGGGGCAAAGCTGCACTGACAAGGCTGCAATGGGGCAAAGCTGCACTGACAAGGCTGCAATGGGGCAAAGCTGCACTGACAAGGCTGCAATGGGGCAAAGCTGCACTGACAAGGCTGCAATGGGGCAAAGCTGCACTGACAAGGCTGCAATGGGGCAAAGCTGCACTGACAAGGCTGCAATGGGGCAAAGCTGCACTGACAAGGCTGCAATGGGGCAAAGCTGCACTGACAAGGCTGCAATGGGGCAAAGCTGCACTGACAAGGCTGCAATGGGGCAAAGCTGCACTGACAAGGCTGCAATGGGGCAAAGCTGCACTGACAAGGCTGCAATGGGGCAAAGCTGCACTGACAAGGCTGCAATGGGGCAAAGCTGCACTGACAAGACTGCACTGGGGCAAAGCTGTACTGACAAGGCTGCAATGGACACTGGGTCATGGCTGCACTGACAGTGAAAAGGCTGCAATGACACTAACAAGGCTGCAGATGAACACTGATGAGGCTGCATTGATGGGCATTTTAATGTAAGTTTCTTTTCCTTAAACTTCCCTCCTAAAAGTTTTTTTCCTTAAAATTCTCTCCTAAACTTGGGGTGCGTGTTATACGCCGATAAATACGGTATATATTTTTTTTATTTATTGTGAAGCAAACAAAAAATAGGACAAAATAACAGAAAAAGTCAATGTGCATAACTATTCACCCCCCTAAAGTCAATACTTTGTAGAGCCACCTTTTGCGGCTATCACAGCTCCAAGTCGCTTTGGATAAGTCTCTATGAGCTTGCCACATCTTACCAGTTGGATTTTTGCCCATTCCTCCTTGCAAAACTGCTCCAGCTCCTTCAAGTTGGATGGTTTGCACTTGTGAACAGCAATCCAAGTATGACCACAGATTTTCTATTGGATTGAGGTCTGGGCTTTGACTAGGCCATTCCAACACATTTACATGTTTCCCCTTAACCGCTTGCCGGCCAGTCGCCGCAGCTGCACTGCGGCAACATGGCTCAGCTGCGTGAATCGCTGTCATGTTACGTCGCTTCTTTTTGTGGCCACTAGGGGCGCGCCTCCGCTGCTCGCGAGCGATCGCTCATGACACAGCGAGAACCGGGATCTCTGTGTGTAAACTGAGGGGAGTAGAGACCGATCATGTGTTCATACAAAGTATGAACACCGATCTCTCTCTCTTCCCCTAGCAAGTTTCATCCCCACTTCAGTTAGAACACGTAGCAGGGAACACAGTTAACCCCTTGATCGTCCCCTAGTGTTAACCCCTTCACTGCCAGTGACATTTTTACAGTAATCAATGCAGTTTTATAGCACTGATGACTGTATAAATGCCAATGGTGTCAAAATTGTCCGATGTGTCCGCCATAATGTCTCAGTCATGATAAAAATCGCAGATCGCCGCCATTACTAGTAAAAAAAAAAAAATAAAATAATAAAAATGCTATAAATCTATCCCCTATTTTGTAGACGCTATAACTTTTCCGCAAGCCAATCAATATACGCTTATTGAGATTTTTATTACCAAAAATATGAAGAATATATATCAGCCTAAACTGAGAAACAATTTTTTTTTTTTTAAAAAGCAAAGGGATATTTTTTATAGCAAAAAGTACAAAAAAGCGTTTTTTTTCCCAAATTTTGGCTTTTTTTTTTTTGTTTATAGCGCAAAAAATAAAAACCGCAGAGATGATCAAATACCACCAAAAGAAAACTATTTGTAGGAAAAAAAGGACGTCAATTTTGTTTGGGTACAATGTCGCACGACCGCGCAATTGTCAGTTAAAGCAACGCAGTGCCGAATCCCCTAAAATGGCCTGATCATTCAGCAGCCAAATCTTCCGGGGCTGAAGCGGTTAAACCACTCAAGTGTTGCTTTAGCAGTGTGTTTAGGGTCATTGTCCTGCTGGAAGGTGAACCTCCGTCCTAGCCTCAAATAAACACACAGAGTGGTACAGGTTTTGCTCAAGAACATCTGTATTTAGCACCATCCATCTTTCCCTCAACTTTGACCAGTTTCCCAGTCCCGACTGCTGAAAAACATCCCCACAGCATGATGCTGCCACCGCAATGTTTCACTGTGGGGATGGTGTTCTTTGGGTGATGTGATGTGTTGTGTTTGCACCAGACATAGCATTTTCTCTGATGGCCAAAAAGTTAAATTTAGTCTCATAAGACCAGAGCACCTTCCTCCAAACATTTTGGGAGTCTCCCATATGCCTTTTCGCAAACTCAAAACGTGCCATTTTGTTTTTTGCTGAAAGTAACGACTTTCTTCTGGCCACTCTGCCAAAAAGGCCAACTCTATGGAGCACACGGCTTATTGTCATCCTATGTACAGATACTCCAGTCTCTGCTGTGGAACTCTGCAGCTTCTCCAGGGTTACCTTAGGTCTCTGTGCTGCCTCTCTGATTAATGCCCTCCTTGCCCGGTCCATGAGTTTTGGTGTGCGGCCCTCTCTTGGCAGATTTGCTGCTGTGCCATGTTCTTTCCATTTGGTTATAATATATTTGATGGTGCTCCTAGGGATCATCAAAGATTTGGATTTTTTTCTATAACCTAACCCTGACTTGTACTTCTCAACAACATTGTCCCTTACTTGTTTGTAGAGTTCCTTGGTCTTCATGGCAGTGTTTGGTTAGTGGTGACTCTTGCTTAGGTGTTGCAGCCTCTGGGGCCTTTCAAAAAGGTGTGTATATGTAATGACAGATCATGTGACACTTAGATTGCACACAGGTGGACATCATTTCACTAATTAAGTGACTTCTGAAGGTAATTGGTTGCACCAGAGCTTTTTATGGGC
>JBBDGP010004941.1:0-77500 GCA_037952835.1 Lithobates septentrionalis
AATGCAGGAGGAGAGTTTTGTAGTTGGGGTCACAAGCCAAGGTCGATGCAGGGGGAGAGTTTCGTTGTCGGGGTCACAAGCCAAAGTAGTTTCCAAACAGCAATAGAAGTAGTTCAAGTAGTAAGCAGGATCAGACCACAATAATCTGGCAACAGGATGTGCGGAGGCAAGGCTTATATAGGAAGTTCATGGGAGGAGCAAGGAGTTCAAGGCTCAACAGAATTTCTCCTCTTCCTGTCCAGAACAGAAGTGTTCTTTGTGTCAGGAACTGGGGCATCTGGTGAGGCACTGTAACATCATTAAATGTAACCTATGTGTAAGGTTGGTCACCCTTATAGCCTGTGCCCTGAAGCTTTGCACAATAAGCCTGAGTTAGTGGAGGAATTTATCCATCCGGATAGAGAAGAGTCTGGGTTGGCTGAGATTGTGTCAGGGAATCCTACTATCTCTGTCCCATCTGAATCTGTGTTTGTGAGGCCGGCTGTGGTGTCAGTGCCCCCCCCCCCCCCATCTGTGGTTCCCAAGTCAGTGTCAGAAAGTGTGGTTGTCAAGTCTGTGTCTACACCTGTTGTTTCTCCTAAAGTAGTGGAGGGTGCTGGACCAGCGTGTATGGTGGTGCCAACCCCTCTTCCTCGGCATGGCAGAATTGTGGCTGGAGATCAGCAGAGACCTAGGGGTGGAGTGAGTGATGCATTGGATGATTGTTAGGGGGGGATATGGGAAGGGAATGAGAGTGGCTTGTGCAGAATGCAGGGTGAAAGATTTGGAAGTTGGGGTGAATGATATAGGGGGAGGGGTTAATCGGGGGTTTTGGAATAGGTGAGGGTAGAGGTATCAAATACGTTTGAGGTGTTTTCTGAGGTAGAGAGTGAGGGTTCATCTGCTGAGAAGTCGGCTTTGTACCCCACAGGAGGACATTCCCCTCCTGATCACATGACCCTAACAATGCAAACTGTAAACAGGAATATAATTAACATAGCTAAACAACAGCCAACATATACTATAAACATTAAGCTAATTAAACAATTAGCCACCTGGGTGACTTAGTGCCCACCCAGACCACGTTGTGATTAAACAGCGATCCCACTCGTGGTCGGACTGTTCAACACCAAGGTCAGAACAAAGAACATTACATATTATCATAAGTATAAACATCCCACAACGATTCAATAACAAGGTACAGTGGCCACAATATTAGGGCTCATGCACTCCGCAGCTCAAAAAAAAAAAAGCTGCTTTTACAGGCATTTGAGCTGTTATTTCAGCTTGAAGAAGCGTGTACTTTTTTGGGCTCTTTTCCACATTTTTTTGAGCTTTTTGAGCTCTTCGAAGTATAAGCATTTTTTTTCACAAACCCTCCCCTCAGCTAATTTTTCCTATTTTTTTTGGTGTGTTTTCGAGCTTCAATGAGCTTTTTCATGCCCTTTTGCGCTTTTTTGTGCGTTTTTGGGCCTTATGCCGCGTACACACGACCGGACTGTGTGGCAGAAAAGGTCCGACGGAATCATTCCATCAGACATTCCGATAGTGTGTGTGCTTCATCTGACCTTTTCTTTCGAAAACTCTGATGGACCTAGAAATAGAACATGTTTCAAATCTTTCCGATGGACTCAATTCCTATAGAGAAAACCGTTAGTCTGTATGCTAGTCCGATGGACCAAAAACGAGGCAAGGGCAGCTATTGGCTACTGGCTATTGATCTTCCTTTTTCTAGTCCCGT
Organism: Lithobates septentrionalis; assembly: GCA_037952835.1. Classification (NCBI taxonomy): domain Eukaryota; kingdom Metazoa; phylum Chordata; class Amphibia; order Anura; family Ranidae; genus Lithobates; species Lithobates septentrionalis. The sequence continues at coordinate 1,721 of JBBDGP010004941.1, forward strand.
CGTACATCACCGCGTTCTAAACGATTGGACTTTGGTGTGATCGTGTGTAGGCAAGTCAGTTTTGGCGGAACTCCATTGGAACTGCGTCGGAAAGACCGTCAGTCTATTCTGATGGAAAGTCTGCTCGTGTGTACGCAGCATTAGGTGTCTTTTCTGCTCAAGAGCTCCTCTCAAAAACAAAGTTTAGTGGGGGAGGGGTTCTGCCTGTGAGAGCATATGCCTGTAAACTCCTGAAAAAGCCAGATGCCCCGTACACACGAGCGGAATTTCCATCAGAAAAATCTTGGATGGTTTTTCCGATGGAATTCCGCTCAAGCTTGGCTGGCATACACACAGTCACACAAAAGTTCTCAGAACTTTCGACCGTCAAGAACGCGGTGACATACAACACTACGATGAACAGAGAAAATGAAGTTCAATGCTTCCGAGCATGCGTCAAATTGTTTCCGAGCGGAATTGCATACAGAAGATCGCATTTTCGGATAGGAACTTTTTCTGACCGAAAAATAGAGAACCTGCTCCCAATCTTTTGCTGGCTGGAATTCCGCTAGCAAAAGTCCGATGGAGCATACACACGGTCGCTTTTTCCGACCAAAAGCTCTCATCTGAGTTTTGCTGCCGGCATTTCTGATCGTGTGTATGGGGCAAAAGTGCGCATGGACACATTGGCTAACATGGGAGGAAGTTTCCAGGCAGAAAAAAATGAGAGGTCAAAAAAGCTCAAAAGCCTGTAGGAGCCGCTTCTTTGAGCTTCTTTGAGCTACAGCGGGCACAAGCCCTTAAAAACAATAGCTGACTTTTGACCTAGGAGGCACACAATGGGAGAGATACACATTTATGTATTCTACCCCCTAGACAATTCATGAGAGGGCATACAATGTCCCAGCAGTCTGCCACAATGGAATTCATTTGTCTTCATAGATCCCTTGAGGATTATGGTTGATAAATATTTCTGTACCAAGTGAAGGAGCCTCTCCAACCCAGTCTGCAGAAGGGCCACCATATTCCTTCTGACCATTATCCTATACAAGAATAATATTACCTCTTTCTATCCACTCTAGAAAGGAAGCTTTATTTTCCCTATTCAGAGAAGTAATCCAAACCACACTCTCAACGTAAAGAATGATATGCTCTTCATTGGGTAGGAGGCTTGCCCCTAGTCCTCTCCAAAAGCCCCTGTCCTGGTTGAGTCTGTCACAATCTCCATCTCCATTTATTATCCATCTAAGAACTCCACTACAGAACAAGAGGAGAAGCTCATTGATCAACTTCTTGGATTGAACAATAATCTGGAAGAATTTGTCTTAGCACATCTTTCTAATCAAGGTCTTTGGTGGACTGATTGGCTCATCTGGTTCCTGCAATTACCTGGAAACATAAGGTCCTGGAGGCCGCTCTCTATGGATTATCCTATCAGGCCTTCAAAGTAGGATTAGAAAGATGAAAATGGCAGATCATTTTGAACATCCTGGAAAAAGTTTATTCTGCATAAACGCATCTCAGAACCTCACACTTCCACCTTCTAAGGGGGCCTTGAAAAATGATCATTGGTGGAATGTAAAGATTTGGTCCTGGGCTGTAATTCCCCGTACACACGATCGGACATTCCAACAAAAAAATCCTGGATTTATTTCCGAAGGATGTTGGCTCAAACTTGTCTTGCATACACACGGTCACACAAATGTTGACGGAAATTCCGAACGTCAAGAACGCGGTGACGTACAACACGTACGATGAGCCGAGAAAAATGAAGTTCAATAGCCAGTGCAGCTCTTCTGCTTGATTCCGAGCATGCGTGGACTTTTGTGCGTCGGACTTATGTACACACGATTGGAATTTCTAGAACCTGCTCTCAAACATTTGTTGGCGGAAATTCCGACTACAAATGTTCTATGGAGCATAAACACGGTAGAACTTTCCAACCACAAGCTCACATGCAACATTTGTTGTAGGAGAATCCTATCGTGTGTACAGGGCATTATTATTAAGCCAGAGTGAAAAACATGTTGGATGTCCATGCAGAAAAAAACTTTTTTATAGACTGTGCTAACTGCTGTGGCATTATCATCCTATTTTGAAGGCCTGGTGAGATACCCTGGTTCATAGAGAGCGGCCTCCAGGACCTCTACAACATTTATTACCCATCTCTCAACTCCACTGAAGGACAAGAGGGGAAGTTCATTAATCAGCGTCTCGGATTGGACAATAATCTGGAAGAATTTGACTTTGCACATCCTTCTAATCAAGGTCATGTCTTGGTTTTTGGTGGACATCAGATTGCACAGTCGAAAAAACATTTAAACCCCATTCACATTTGTGCGACTCGTCATATGACTTTGGACATCAAAGGTGCATGACAAGTGGTACCCCTTGTTTTCCAATGATAACCAATCATATATGTGCGACAAAAAGTAGTTACTACTTTGGTCCGACTTGCAACTTGAGGTCCATAGACTGCAATGTTAACCCTCAAAAATTGCATGAAAGTCGTACCTGAATATTTTACATGGAACAGTAGTTCAATAGTGGGTCAGACTTTGGTGCATGAGTGCAACTTGGATGTGACTTGTCCCTCTGCAAAATTGCATTTCAAAGTTGCAAAACTTTGGAGTCAAACAAGTGTGAATGGAGCCTTATTCTGCATAAACATCCAAGGCAGTTCGGGGGCTCAGACTACCCCCTTCATCCGGGCCTGAAAATGATCATAGGTGGAATAGAAGGATCTGGTCCTGGACTCTAAATATTAAGCCATTGTGTAAAACGCGTTGGATGTTTATGCAGAATAAACCCTTTAAAGACTGCGTTAGCTGGTATAGCAGTATCATCCTTCTGTTCCTACTTTTAAGGTCTAGTGTGAAACCCCAGTTGATAGAGAGCGGCCTTCAGGACCCCCACACCCATTTTTATGGGTGTGGGGGTTAAAAATTGTGGGGGTTAAAAATTGATCAAAGGTGGAATGGAAGGATTCGGTCCTGGAGTGTAATTATTAAACCAGTGTGCAAAATATGTTGGATGTCTATGCAGAAAAAAATCTTTATAGACTGTGCTAGCTGGTGTGGCATTATTGTTCTATTCCTACTTTGAAGGCTTAGTATGAAACCCCAGTTGATAGAGAGCAGCCTTCAGGACCTACACACCAATTATTATCCATCTAACCAGGCCACTACAGGACAAGAGTGGACGCTTATCAATCAACTTCCCGGATTGGACAATAATCTGGAAGAATTTATCTTTGCACATCCTTCTAATCAAGGTCATGTCTTGGTTTTTCGGTGGACTGATTGGCTCATCTGATTCCCGCACTTACCTGGAAACATAAATGCATGGAATTCCTTCAACAGATCCTGGACTGAAATTATTAGGCCATAGTTTAAAAACGTGTTGGATGTTTATGTGGAATAAACCTTTTATAGACAATGATAGCTGGTGTGGCATTATCATCCCTTTACTCCTACTTTGAAGGCCTGGTGTGAAACCCCAGTTGATAGAGAGCAACCTTCAGGACCTCCACACCAATTATTATACATCTAATAACTACACTGCAGGACAGGAGTGGAAGCTCAACAATTAACTTCTCAGGAGGGACCATAATCTGGATGAATTTGTCTTTGCACCTCCTTCTAATCAAGGTCATGTCTTGGTTTTTCGGTGGACTGATTGGCTCATCTGATTCCTGCACTTACCTGGAAACATAAATAAGCTGAATCCCTTCAACAGAAGAATGTAAATCTAAAGACAAAAAGACCTTCCACATCAGCCGAACATGCTAACGGCAGACCTGGGAGCCATGATTGAGGAAGACGTTGCAGTAGAGAGCGTTGTATTGAAGAACGGATTGAAATGTCAGTAGCCTTTGTTTAACTTGGAGGTAATTACATATCTTAATTACCTGCCGTAGAAAGAAAGAAAGAAAAAAAAAAGCGCAACAAGAATGCAACTGTAACACAGGAGGAGGCATTGGATGTGAAAGGAATTTGTTAGCGAGAGAAGAAAAATAGCAGTGAGTCTTTGTACGACAAGGTGGCGGGAGGGGTGGGGGTGTGGGGTGGGGTGATAGAGAACGATCTTTAAGAATAGATCCGAGCTCTATTCAAGCCAAGGCGGCGTATTGCTGTGGTTGCACGCTGACAATAACTCTGCACAACACAAGGTGAACGATCAATAAATCAATTATCATTCATTATCTCCATGCCTTGACGACTGTACTTCATCAAAATGCATAAGCACCGATAAATAAGCCGGCGTTGGAATTAACCTGCCGCATAGGGGAGAGGATTTTGGTATTAGATGATAACTGCGACGGACTGTGATTATGTGCTCGCCACGGGGAATCCCATCTAGGCTCTGCAATTCCAGTAACGTTTACCAACAGAGAGCAAAATTTATCGCTTTGTTACCAAAATTTTCACAGAAGGGGCACCGTACACCGAACTATGACCGGCAACACACCCTCTCCGGCAACTCTGACTCCATTTTGACTTGTTGCAGAGAGGAGATGAACAAGGACTGTCTTCCTGTTTATAACCAGGGTTCTCCTGATGGTTTTAGTAAATTAGAGAGATAACTGAGAAGCAGGCGCTCTTGTGCGCATAACTCAGTAACATACAGTGCCTTGAAAAAGTATTCATACTTCAAATTTTCCACATTTTGTCATGTCACAACCAAAAACATAAATGTATTTTATTGGGATTTTATGTGATAGACCAACACAAAGTGTCACATAATTGTGAAGTGGAAGGAAAATGATAAATGGTTTTCAAAATTTTTTACAAATAAATATGTGGGGGGGGGGGGGGGGTATTTGTATGGCGCCCCCCGGAGTCAATACTTTGTAGGACCCCCTTTCTCTGCAATTACAGCTGCAAGTCTTTTTGGGGATGTCTCTACCAGCTTTGCACATCTAGAGAGGGACGTTTTTGCCGATTCTTCTTTGTAAAATATCCCAAGCTCAGTCAGATTGGATGGAGAACGTCTGTGAACAGCAATTTTCAAGTCTTGCTACAGATTCTCAATGTGATTTAGGTCTGGACTGTGACTGGGCCATTCTAACACATGAATATGCTTTGATCTAAACCATTCCATTGTAGCTCTGGCTGTATGTTTAGGGTCTTTGTCCCACTGGAAGGTGAACCTCCGCCCCAGTCTCAAGTCTTTTGTAGACTCTAACAGGTTTTCTTCTAAGATTGTCCTGTATTTGGCTCCATCCATCTTCCCATTAACTCTGACCAGCTTCTCTGTCCCTGCTAAAGAAAAGCATCCCCACCAAATGATGCTGCCACCACCATGTTTCACGGTGGGGATGGTGTGTTCAGGGTGATGTGCAGTGTTAGTTTTCCACCACACATAGCGTTTTGCTTTTAGGCCAAAAAGTTCAATTTTGGTCTCATGTGACCAGATCACCTTCTTCCACATGTTTGTTGTGTCCCCCACATGGCTTCTCACAAACTACAAACAGGACTTCTTATGACTTTCTTTCACCAATGTCTTTCTTCTTGTCACTCTTCCATAAAGGGCAGATTTGTGGAGAACACGACTAATAGTTGTCCTGTGGACAGATTCTCCCACCTGAGCTGTGGATCTCTGCAGCTCCTCCGGAGTTACCATGGATCTCTTGGCTCTTCTCTGATGAATGTTCTCCTTACCCGTCAGTTTAGGTGGACGGCCATGTCTTGGTAGATTTGTAGTTGTGCCATACTCTTTCCATTTCCGGATGATGGATTGAACAGAGCTCCGTGAGATTTTTAAAGTTTGGGATATTTTTTTTTTATAACCTAACCCTGCTTTATACTTCTCCACAACTTTATCCCTGACCAGTCTGGTGTGTTCCTTGGCCTTTATGATGCTGTTTGTTCACTAAGGTTCTCTAACAAACCTCTGAGGGCTTCACAGAACAGCTGTATTTAAACTGAGAATAAATTACACACAGGTGGACTCTTTTTAGCATTTAGGTGACTTCTGAAGGCAATTAGTTCCACTAAATTTTAGTTAGGGGTATCAGAGTAAAAGGGGCTGAATACAAATGTACACCACATGTTTCACATATTTATTTGTAAAAAATGTTGAAAACCATTTATCATTTTCCTTCCACTTCACAATTATGTGCCACTTATGCCGCGTACACACGAGCGGACTTTACGGCAGACTTTGCCCGGCGGACTTTGACAGACTTTACGACGGACTTTCTGAATGAACGGACTTGCCTACACACAATCAAGCAAAGTCCGTCGAATTCGTACGTGATGACGTACGACCGGACTAAAACAAGGAAGTTCATAGCCAGTAGCCAATAGCTGCCTTAGCGTGGCTTTTTGTCCGTCGAACTAGCATACAGACGAGCGGACTTTTCGACCGGACTCGAGTCCGTCGGATAGATTTGAAACTTGTTTCAAATCTAAGTCCGTCCAACTTTTGAGAAAACAAAGTCCACTGGAGCCCACACACGATCGAATTGTCCGACGAAATCCCGTCCGCCGGGCAAAGTCTGCCGTAAAGTCCGCTCGTGTGTACGCGGCATTAGTGTTGGTTTATCACATAAAATCCACCCCCAAAAAAAAATAAAAAACACATTTACATTTTTGGTTGTAACGTGACAAAATGTGGAAAATTTTAAGGGGTGTGAATACTTTTTCAAGGCACTGTTTCGTCAAGGTGGGAGATGGAATGAGTACCTTGATAGCTCGTGGTTTCATTACAAAGAAGCAATTCAAGGCAGAAGCAAAATGATGGGGCTGCTCCAAGCTCTTTGTGGTTGGAAGGAGAGAAAGATTTACATGCATTATGATGTTCTGAGCTATGAGGTTTTTCTTGTGCCTTCTACCAGCATCAGAACCAGGATCTGAACCCACAACCTCTGCTGCATCCGGCAGTGGCTCTTCTTGCTGAGCCACCTGAGATGCTAGACAGCCCCTTGTCTGATCCTTGGGACTTTCTTGCCTTGTCTCTTGTTTCTGGTGAGCCTTGAACTCTTTGCTCCTCTCTTGGACTTCCTTCATACTTTTTATTTCCTGTTTGCCAGATTATTGTGCTCTCTCCAGCTGATATCTTACTCCTTTGCATACCTACAGCTGTCCTTATTCCCATTACCGCTTGGTACCGACCTTTGACATGTTCCTTGACTACTTTTAGGCTTGATCCCTACCTGCTATATCTGCTAGTGGCCCCTGTTTTGCTCACCTTCTGGTGGGGCGATCCTGAAGGCCGCGACCCAGTACTAACTATCAGCAAAACCATCAGGAGCTCTGGTGAGCATTGGTTAGTGCTTAGACCCCGCACCCTAGGAGAGCCTGCCTCATCCACCAGGGTGACCTGCTTGTATATCTATCCTGCTGGTTGGGGGGGCGTCTCTGCTGCTATAGCTACTGGTCTCCAAGCTGGACCGTGACCGTGAACAGAAATTAACCATGAATTTGGGAAGTCCGCATTTGACTAGGAAGACGTTCTCTCACATGGAAAAGGCTGAGATCATTGGGTGGCCCATGGGAGGGTTGAAGCCCCACTGTAGGAGCAAGTTGAACGAATAGTACCTCATCGCTGACATTTGGGGGAGATATCATGCAGTGTCAGTGGGAGGATTAGTGCCTCATTACTGGTATCGATGGGAAAGAATGCCCCATTGTTGGCGTCAGTGGGAGGAATAGTGCCCCATCACTGGTAACAGTTAGAGGAATAGTGTCCTATCATTGGTGTCAGTGGGAAGAATAGTGTGCGATAGTTGGTGTGAGAACAAGAAATAGTGCCCCGTCATTGATGTTAGTTTGAGAAATAGTACCCACTCCAATGTCAATGAGTGGAATGATGCCCCATTATTGGTATTAGTGGGAGGAATAGTGCCCCATTATTGGTGTCAGTGAGAAGAATAGTGTCCCATCATTGGTATCAGTGGGAGGAATAGTGACCATCATTGGTATCAGTGAAAGGAATAGTGCCCCATCATTGGAGTCAGTAAGAGGAATAGCGCCCCATCATTGGTGTCAGTGAGAGGAATAGTGCCCCATTATTGGTATCAGTGGGAGGAATAGTGCCCCATCATTGATGCCAGTGAGAATAATAGTTCCCCATCATTGGTGTCATTGGGGGGATTTGCTAGGAGGGTGTTTTGGGGGGATTTGTGTCTGTGCTAGTAGGTGGGATATGGGGGGTTTGTGCTAGAAGAGGTAATATGGTAGAGGGGGCAGGACAATTGTGCTAGGAGGGATGAATGGGGGGAATTTGTGTTAGGTGGGGAAAATTGTGTGTGTGGGTGGGGGGGGGGGGGGATTGTGCTAGGAGGGATGAATGGGGGGAATTTGTGTTAGGTGGGGAAATTTGTGGGGGGGGGAGATTTGTGCTATGAGGGGGGGGGGGGTTTGCAGTGTGGGGGAGAGGTTGTGTATTCAGAGAGAAAATTTGAGGGACTTGAGGGGTTGAGGATTTGTGCTAGGAGGGGTGATTTATTTGGGGGGGGGATCTGTACTGGGGGGATTTCGGCAGAGGACGTGGATTTGTACTGGGAGGAGGGGGGGATTTATGCTTAGATTAATGCTAAATTACCTGGGAGGGGGGCAGTTTGGCATGTTTGCCCTGGGCTCTAGATGACCTTGTCCCAACACTGCATACAGGGCCTTCGGTATTGAGGACCAGTTAAAGGAAAGAAAAGTACCGTATCCAGCCCTTGAGCTTTAGTTTGAGTACCTCTGTCCTGGACCAATACTAAGGGGCATAGACACCGGTGTTAACGATGACCTAGATTTTCAAGGGTCTCCAAACTATGGCCCTCCAGTTGTCCGGGAACTACAATTCCCATCATGCCTGGTCATGTCTGTGAATGTCAGAGGTTTACAACGCCTCATGGGACGAGTAGTTACACAACAGCTTGAGGGCCATAGTTTGGAGATCCCTGAACCATTCAGACCAGGATCTGTACCATCCAGGGGCGGACTGACCATTGAGCCACTCGGGCACCGCCCGAGGGCCCTGGGCCACTAGGGGGCCCCATCAAGGTTGCCAGCCTCAGTAAAACCAGGGACAGTATGTATAAATCTGTGTTTTTTTTACATCTGTCTGTGTATACTGTGTGTACATGTATGTGTATACTGTGTGATTGTATACTGTGTGTGTATATACTGTGTGGCACTATAATCTCTGATTGCCTGGGGGCCCCATAATCTCCTATTGCCCGGGGGCCCCATGAGTTATCAGTCCACCCCTGGTACCATCACTCCCGTCGTTCCTCACCTGCATGCTTTTTCCAGGTCAGCAAATTCAGATATGACTTAAACCAGATATGGCCAAAAAACTGGCATTTTCAAAAAGGAGGTTAGCAATGGCAAGCGCTTATACTTCTCTCAGCAAACATTTTTCTTTTAATATTCCTATTACTATAATTTATACAGCTGCTCAGCTAAGGTCATGACATGCGTGAGACATTTTTATTTTGCTGTCTCGCTGATCAAAAAGCTGTACAGACGGTTCTCCGGAGATCTTATAATTTAGCTTTCCAGCTCTTTGAATTTATATCTATATGTTGCTTGCTTCCAATCTTCTTTTTACACATCAAATATATTTTTTTCCTTTTGATATATATAATTGCACCCCACCCCTACACACACCACCGGAGACGCCAGCTAGGTGCAGCCTATGGATAAGTATCCTTCTACGTTAGCGTTGGGTTTCCATGTTTTGTTGATATCAATGTCTATGCTACTCACGATTGGTCCAGCACTTACATAGTTACATAGAAGGTAAGGCTGAATGAAGACGATAGTCCATCCGGTCCAACCGGTGTGTCTGTACATGCAGGCCCGGACTGGGACAGAAAATAGGCCCGAGATATTTTAAAGTGGACAGCCCGGCGAAGATGGGGAGCGGGCATTCGCGGGGGGTGGTTGGTGATGGGATATACATTCTGAGAGACATCCCAATCCAGTAAAGAGACAGCCTCAGACTAGCAAAGAGACAGCCTCAGACCAGCAAAGAGACAGCCCCAGACCAGCAAAGAGACAGCCCCAGGCCAGCAAAAAGACAGCCTCAGACCAGCAAGGAGACAGCCCCAGACCAGCAAAGAGACAGCCTCAGACCAGCAAAGAGACAGCCTCAGACCAGCAAGGAGACATCCTCAGACCAGCAAGGAGACAGCCTCAGACCAGCAAAGAGACAGCCTCAGACCAGCAAGGAGACATCCTCAGACCAGCAAGGAGACAGCCTCAGACCAGCAAAGAGACAGCCTCAGACCAGCAAATAGACATCCTCAGACCAGCAAGGAGACAGCCCCAGACCAGCAAATACACAGACTCAGACCAGCAAGGAGACAGCCCCAGACCAGCAAGGAGACAGCCTCAGACTAGCAAGAAGACAGCCCCAGACCAGCAAAGAGACAGCCACAGGCCAGCAAGGAGACAGCCCCAGACCAGCAAAGAGACATCCTCAGACCAGCAAGGAGACAGCCTCAGACCAGCAATGAGACAGCCCCAGACAAGAAAAAAGACAGCCCCAGACAAGAAAAAAGACAGCCCCAGACCAGCAAGGAGATAGCCCCAGACCAGAAAAAAGACAGCCCCAGACTAGCAAAGAAACAGCCTCAGACCAGCAAGGAGACAGCCCCAGACCAGCAAAGAGACAGCCCCAGATTAGCAAAGAGACAGCCCTAATCCACCCCCTTTCACCGCTGCTACAGAGCAGAACTTTGGCTGTAACACACTGGATCAGTTTAGGGTTTTACTGCTCTCACCTTCCTACCTGTGCAGCCATCACGGTGTTAGGAGAGAGGCCGCCATTGTCATCTGAGTGCAGCAATATATCCAGTGGCCGGCCCAGGAGGTGCCTGTCCCCTGCAGGCACGTCCTGTGCGACAGCAAACTATGAGGTGCAGAAGAAGGTGAGAGAGGCGGCTTGTCTCTCCCACCTTCTTCTGCACCTCATAGTTTGCTGGCGCTGGCCCTACTTTAGGGACGGCCGCATAGCGGGAGGTGAGTGGCAGCCGCGGCCTGTGTTAGACCAGTCTGGACCACGGTCGCCGCTCACCTCCCGCTGCGTGGCCCAGTCATCAAGAGGCCTCTCTACCTAAGGCTTGCAGCCCGGAGGCCCCTGGCCCACCAGGCAAGCGCCGGTGTGCACTATGGCCAGTCCGGGCCTGTGTACGTGTGTAATTGTCTATATTCATTTACCATATCCTTGTATGCTGTGTTCTTTACCCGGTTCCGGACCGCCTTCCTCACATTTACAGCGGCAAGGCGGCCTGGCTGCGCAAAACAACGTACCTGTATGTCGTTTCCTGCAGTAGCTCTAGGGGGCGTGCACGCTCATTGCCGGATGCACTATCTCGCTCTTTCCAATCAACGGGTCTGGTGGAACCGATGTCCGCCAGTCACCCACGATCCTTTCCAGAAGAGGCAGAAAACTTGACGCAAATGAAGATAAAAACTGAAAAATGCACACACTGATGTTGTTGTTGTCAACCAGCAAGAAAAAAGACCAACCGCCACCCAGAAGCCCTCCATCTATTCAACATGGGCAAAGGAGACCAGCAGCGCTTCAATGGCCCAAGCTCCTTCCCTTCCAAGAAAACCAGCGGGTCAGGGGAATGTGTTTCGGTGGGTAAAAATTCCCATTCATCAGCCTAACCGATGGACTGCCTCCTGCCTTAGGCCTCATTCACATGGTGCGTGCTACAGTATATACCTGTGTGAGGACTGTGCTTGAGGATGCACAGGTGTGCATCTCCCGGCAGGCATGAAAGTCAATTGGGATACATTGGCTGCACGGATACAGATGCTGCTCGCTCCCAGCTTGCTGGTGCATGGACCCAAATGCAGACAGTGCATGGAACACCTGTGCATCCCCATGAGGGTAACCACAGCTCTGAAACGGGCATATGCTGTAGTATGCCTCGTGTGTCTGAGATCTAAAGAAGGTAGTCCATAGGGTTAGGCTAATTAAGGAGAATTTTCAGATCTGAAATGTGTTTTCCTGACCCACTGGTGTTGTGGGAAGGGAAGAAGCTTGGACCCTTTTCTGTTAAAGTAGTGTTCCAGCTTCTGGGTGACAGTCGTTTTTTTCCCTGCTGGTGGACAGTAAACCCGTTGTGAGCGAGGTCTAAGGCAGGATCTAGTCCATATGGTTAGGCTGATGGTGGGAATTCTCATCCACGAAATGCATTCTCCTGACCCACTGGTGTTCTGGGAAGGGAAGGGGCTGGGACCCTTTTCTGTTGAAGTACTGTTCCATCTTCTGGATGGCAGTTGTTTTTTTTCCCTACTGGTCTATAGTAAACCCCAAGTGAATGAGGTCTGAGGCAAGAGGTATTCCATATGGATAGGATGGTGGAGGGGAATTCTCATCCCCGAAATGTGTTTCCCTGACACACTGGTGTTCTGGGAAGGGAAGGAAGTTAGACCCTTTTCTGCTGAAGTAGTGTTCCATCTCCTTGATGGCAGTTGGTTTTTTCCCTGCTGGCCTACAGTAAACCCTGTGTGAACGAGGCAAGAGGTATTCTTAGTAGAGAAACTGCGCAACTCTGTGCAGGACACTCAATTTCCTCCACCCCAAACTCGCTCATCCATGTCTTTATGGACCTTGCTTTGTGCACTGGTCCAAATCATTTGGTGGAGGGGGGATTATGGTGTGGGGGTTGTTTTTCAGGGGTTGGGCTTGGCCCCTTAGTTCCAGTGAAGGGAACTCTTAAGGCGTCAGCATACCAAGACATTATGGACAATTTCATGCTCCCAACTTTGTGGGAACAGTTTGGGGATGGCCCCTTCCTGTTCCAACATGACTGCCCACCAGTGCACAAAGCAAGGTCCATAAAGACATGGATGAGCGAGTTTGGGGTGGAGGAACTTGACTGTCCTGACCTCAACCCGATAGAACATCTTGGGGATGAATTAGAGTGGAGACTGAGAGCCAGGCCTTCTCGTCCAACATCAGTGCCTGACCTCACAAATGCGCTTCTGGGAAGAATGGACAAACATTCCCATAGACACCCTCCTAAACCTTGTGGACGGCCTTCCCAGAAGAGTTGAAGCTGTTATAGCTGCAAAGGGCGGAGCCAACTCAATATTGAACCCTACGGACTAAGACTGGGATGCCATTAAAGTTTATGTGTGTGTAAAGGCAGGCGTCCCAATACTTTTGGTAATATAGTGTATGCCAGAGATGGCCAAGAAACTGGCATTTTCAAAAAGGAGGTAAGCAACGGCAGAATGGCAAAATCTTGGTAATATAGTGTGTATCAATATAGAAAAGTATAAAGAAATACAATGTATAATGAATATATCTGATTCACATAAAATACATTTATATTCAGCATGAGGAATGAGACTGCTGAGTGTAAGTAAGACGAGCCAGATCCCATCTGACGTTCTTTGAATAGTGTGAATCTTAATGCTTCCCGAGTCAAAAGGGCAGCTTTTAAATGATTCTATCCTAACCTAAAAAAAAAAATTAAAAAAAAAAATTGTAAGCTGCAGATAGGAAAACCGTCCCCGTTACGGCGGAAAAAAACAAAAAACAAAAAAAAAAAAAAAAACAAAAAACAAAAAAAAAAACTGAGAGGCTAAAATGTTTGTTTCTCTTAAAAAATAAAAAGCCAGCACAATAATTTATACAGCCGCACCGCCGAGGTCAGGGCATCCGCGAGTCTTAAAAAAAAATACATATATATTTTATTTTTTATCTGGCGCTGATCAAAAAGATGCTCCAGAGATCTTACAGATTAGCTTTCAACTCTTTAACTTTAAAGATGGCTTGCAAACTTTTTTTTTTTTTTTTCCCCCTCGCTCATCCTTTTTGCACATCAAGTATGTTTTTCTAGACCATTAGAGTCTCTCATGAATTTTTTGGTAGTGCTTGGAAAATATTAAGATTTATTTTTCAAGGCAGCAGAAAACATATATTTTTTTTTTTTTATTCATTTTTTTTTTTCTTCTTTTTTTTTCCGTAGCAGAGATCTTACTGGGGCCATGATGTCTCCGGCTACCGCCACAAGGGGGAGTGGTTGACCAATTTTAGCAGGTTTTTCTGCAGAAAAAGCCTTTGCGGAGGAAATGTTAGTGGCACTTATCAATGCAGTATATTTTGTCTTTATCTGCCATTTAGATTTTCAACCTCCCTTCGTGCTGTTAAACTCTGTCTCTGTTTAAAAAAAAAAAAGAGATCTTGGATAAGCAATCGAAGCCCGTGGGGGGGGCCTACTCTCACGTCTGCGTTGCGGTAACGCGCGCGTGTGCATGGAACAGACATTCCTGCGTTGTGGTACCATTTATTTTAAATGGCAGCCCCCCCACCCCCACCCCAAGCACTGAGGTGCGTTGCGTAGAGGGTCGTCCTTAACCGCTTCAGCCCCCGGAAGATTTGGCTGCTCAATGACCAGGCCATTTTTTTTTGCGATTCGGCACTGCGTCGCTTTAACTGACAATTGCGCGGTCCTGCGGCGCTGTAGCCGAATAAAGTCCTTTTTTTCCCACAAATAGAGCTTTCTTTTGGTGGTATTTGATCACCTCTGCAGTTTTTCATTTTTTTGCGCTATAAACAAAAAAAAAGCGACAATTTTGAAAAAAAAAAAAATACCGTATTTATCGGTGTATAACACACACTTTTTTCCCCTTAAAATTAGGGGAAAATCGTGCGTGCGTGTTATACGCCGATCCCCCGCCGATTGCGAGCCTTTTGGCGGCTCTCGGCAGGTTTCGGACGTTCTCGGCGGCTTTCGGCCATTCTCGGCCACTTTTTTTCCCACAAATAGAGCTTTCTTTTGGTGGTATTTGATCACCTCTGCGGTTTTTCATTTTTTTTTGCACCATAAACAAAAAAAGAGCAACAATTTTGAAAAAAATAAATACCATATTTATTATAACACGCACTTTTTTCCCTTTAAAATCAGGGGGAAATCGTGCGTGTTATACTCCAATCCCCCTCCGATTGCAAGCCTTTTGGCGGCTCTCGGCGGGTTTCAGACGTTCTCGGCGGCTTTCTGCCCTTCTCGGCCGCTCTCGACGGCTTTTGGCCATTCTCGGACGCTTTCGGCGGCTTTCGGCCATTCTCGCCGGCTTTGGGCCGCTTTCGGCCGTTCTCGGTGGCTCTCGGCCGTTCTCGGCCGCTTTCGGCCGCTTTTGGCCGAGTGCGTCCGAAAGCCGCCAAGAGCCGCTGAGAATGGCCGAAAGCCGCAGAGAGAGCCACCGAGAACGGCGGCGCCATTTTTAAACACCAGATGTCTGCAAACGACACAGGGCAAGGCTGCAGACTACTAATGGATACTGACAAGGCTGCAATGGGGGACAAGGCTGCAATGGGGGACAATGCTGCAATGGGGGACAAGGCTGCAATGGGGGACAAGGCTGCACAGGGGGACAAGGCTGCAATGGGGGACAAGGCTGCAATGGGGGACAATGCTGCAATGGGGGGCAATGCTGCAATGGGGGACAAGGCTGCAATGGGGGACAATGCTGCAATGGGGGGCAAGGCTGCAATGGGGGACAAGGCTGCAATGGGGGACAATGCTGCAATGGGGGACAAGGCTGCAATGGGGGACAATGCTGCAATGGGGGACAATGCTGCAATGGGGGACAAGGCTGCAATGGGGGACAATGCTGCAATGGGGGGCAATGCTGCAATGGGGGGCAAGGCTGCAATGGGGGACAAGGCTGCAATGGGGGACAATGCTGCAATGGGGGACAAGGCTGCAATGGGGAACAAGGCTGCAATGGGGGACAAGGCTGCAATGGGGGACAATGCTGCAATGGGGGACAAAGCTGCAATTGGGGACAATGCTACAGATGGACACTGACAAGGCTGCAGATGGACACTGACAAGGCTGCAGATGGACACTGATAAGGCTGCATTGATGGGCATTTAAATGTAAGTTTTTTTTCCTTAAACTTCCCTCCTAAAAGTTTTTTTCCTTAAAATTCCCTCCTAAACTTGGGGTGCGTGTTATACGTTGGTGCGTGTTATACGCCAATAAATACGGTATATATGTTTTGACTTTCTGCTATAATAAATATCCCAAAAAAAAAAAAAAAAAAAAATTTCTTCATCAGTTTAGGCCAATATCTACATATCTTTGGTAAAAAAAAAAAAAAAACCTCATATGTAAACGGTGTTCAAACCACACATGTGAGGTATCGTCGTGATCGTCAGAGCGAGAGCAATAATTCTAGAAGTAGATCTTCTCTGTAAACATTTAAAGAGTCGCCTATGAAGATTTTGTCAAAATCTCCAATTATGTCACTGCCGGTGACTCTCCAGTATCAGTAACTGCAGATTTCTACAACTTGGCTGTTTTGACAGAACACCAGCTAAGGAGTAAAAAAGTTGTCGCCGCCTTGGAGGCGGCCATGTTGTTGGTTACTAGCGGGCGGACTAACAATGTCCTCTCACTATATCGTGTACCGTAGTGTATACACTGCCGGCGTTCTGTGAAGACAGCCAATTACTGCTGCTGGAGAGTCACCGGAAGTGATGTAATTGGAGATTTAGACAACTTGGCTTTTTTGACAGAACACCGGCGGACATCGCATCCGCCGGAACCGCAGATTGGCTCCCGCTGTGTCCGATCACGTGCGCCTCAGACCCGGAAATGTCAGATCATGTGCTAGGTACGTGATCTGGCAAAGAGCGGCCGCCCTGCCGCAGTATATCTATGGCGGGCAATCACTAACTGGGTAATGGAGCAGCACCAGGTGCTGGAACTTTACGTGCGACTGCTGCGACTCTTTAGCCTGGCAACAGAAAGGGAACCTGCACATACTGTGCCCGGGGCAGCTGTCCCTCCTGCCCCCCCCCTGTCTTGGCTGTGAGTACACCACCGTGCACTGCTGTGCATTATCATGTATTGTGGTGTGCTGCATTGCCAAAAATAATGCATGTACTTCTTTTTGGATTTTTTGGTTGCATTGCCAATTCTTATGCATGGGCTGCATTAACGCAATGCTAATTATCACTAATATTGCACTCTAAATCAGTCTGTTGCAGTGCATTATTGCATGTTAAAATGCATTGCTTTAAGACAGTCCATTGTGGGTCCCCCCCCCCTCATAACCTGCTGGGTTGCATGCTCGGATAATGATCCTTTTATGGATTTAGGGGAGGGGGCACCATTTTTTTTTTTTTTTATGATTTTGCATTGCTGGCAAGATTTTTTTTTTCTTTCAGCTGTCAGCAGGGAAGCCCGTTGACAGCTGGTGACTCATTCGTTGTTAAGGATGCCGCGACTGGCTTCCCGGCCCTGCTTCTTAACAACATATTGACTGCGGGCTTGGCGCTGAATGCACTGGAAATTCGGGTGTTCAGCGAACACCCAAACGGGCGATGTTTGGGCCGAACTTTTGCTCAGCCTGAACAGTTCAGCCAACACTAGTTCGATTAAGCCAGTGGTTCTCAACTCCTGTCCTCGGGACCCACTAACAGGCCAGGTTTGCAGGATAACTGAAATACATCACAGGTGATATCATTTGCTGCTCAGTGATTGCAGTATTCTAGTCTGCATCTCCCCCAAGGTAATACATAAATTCTGGCCTGTTAGTGGGTCCTGAGGACCGGAGTTGAGAACCACTGGATTAAGCTTTCACAAAAAAAAAACAAACAAACCTGGAAGCTGATTGGTTTCTATGCAGAGCTGCACCAGATTTTTCATGCGATTTTAGTAAACCTCCACCATGTCTATTCAAGACAAGAAAGTATTTTAAACATTCTAAAACAAAATAGGATAGGTTAAATTGAATCAATACAGAATTCAATTATAGCTGCCCTCCTGCCCCCAATGCCCCCTCCTCATCCTGACTCTGTTTGGGGGTCAGTAGGAGGAGGAATGCTGTGGCATGCATAGTTAGTAAGAGAAAAAGATGCCCTAATATTGGTGTCAGTGGGAAGAATTATAAAGGGGGCTTTGAAATGTGCTTGGGGCTCTAAATGGGGATGGGGGGGCCGGAAGTCCCTGGATGGGGCTGGGTGTTACTGTGGGGGCTTGGGGTTTTGTGAAGGGGACTCTGCAGCAGTGGGGAATAATGACTCTTGAGGGGGCTGGAGCAACTATGGAGGACAGGGATTCTAGAGAGAGCTGGGAGTCTCTCCAGGGTTCTGGGGGCTTTGTGGGGGTACTGTGGGAGGCTGAAGGGCACTGTTAGAGGTTGAGAAGAACTGTGGGTGCCAAAAGCTCTGCAGCAGCCTGGGGAGTACTGTGGGAGGTTGGAAGATACATGGACAATGTAGAAGTTAGTGGCATCATTGGGAGTCTCTGTAGGAGGCTAGAGGACACTGGGAGACACTGTTGGAGGCTGGGGACACTTTGGGGTGCTGGAAGCTCTGCAGCAGGCTAGAAGGCACTGTGGGAGGTTGGGGCCATGGATGGTTGGAGGAACTGAAGGAGGTGGGGGGCACTCTGGGAATTGGGAGCACTCAGTGAGACTATGGGCACTGAGAAAGGTTGGGGGCACTGAGGGAGGTAGGAGGCACTGTGGGGATTGGGAGCTCTCAGGCAGCTTGGGAGCACTCTTTGGGGGTTGGGGGCACTGTGGGGATTGGGAGCTCTCAGGGAGTCCGGGGGCACTCTTGGAGGTTAGGGGCACTGTAGGGAATTGGGAGCATTCAGGGAGACTATGGGCACTGAGTGTGGTAGGGGGCATTGTGAGGATTGGGAGCCCCCAGGGAGCCTGGGGGTACTCTTGGAGGTTGTGGGCACTGTGGAGATTGGGAGCTCTCAGGGAGCCTGGGGACACTCTTGGAGGTTTTGGGCACTGTGGGGATTGGGAGCTCTCAGGGAGCCTGGGGACACTCTTGGAGGTTGGGGGCACTGTGGGGATTGGGAGCTCTCGGGGAGGTTGTGGGCACTGTGGGGATTAGGAGCTCTCAGGGAGCCTGGGGACACTCTTGGAGGTTGTGGGCACTGTGGGGATTGAGAGCTCTCAGATAGCCTGGGGGCACTCTTTGAAGTTGGGGGCACTGTGGGGATTGGGAGCTCTCAGGGAACCTAGGGACACTCTTGGAGGTTGGGGGCACTGTGGGGATTGGGAGCTCTCAGGGAACCTAGGGACACTCTTGGAGGTTGGGGGCACTGTGGGGATTGGGAGCTCTCGGGGAGGTTGGGGGCACTGTGGAGATTGGGAGCTCTCAGGGAGCCTGGGGACACTCTTGGAGGTTGTGGGCACTGTGGGGATTGGGAGCTCTCAGGGAGCCTGGGGACATTCTTGGAGGTTGTGGGCACTGTGGGGATTGGGAGCTCTCAGGGAGCCTGGGGACACTCTTGGAGGTTGTGGGCACTGTGGGGATTGAGAGCTCTCAGATAGCCTGGGGGCACTGTTGGAGGTTGGGGGCACTGTGGGGATTGGGAGCTTTCAGGGAACCTAGGGACACTCTTGGAGGTTGGGGACACTGTGGTTATTGGGAGCTCTCGTGGAGGTTGGGGGCACTGTGGAGATTGGGAGCTCTCAGGGAGCCTGGGGACACACTTGGAGGTTGTGGGCACTGTGGGGATTGGGAGCTCTCAGGGAGCCTGGGGACATTCATGGAGGTTGTGGGCACTGTGGGGATTGGGAGCTCTCAGGGAGCTTGGGGGTACTCTTGAAGGTTGGGGGCACTGTGGAAGGTTAGGGGATCTTTAGCTGGCTGGATGCTTTCAGGGGTTGGAGGGAGGGGATGAGCAGATATTCAACCCCATCATCCCCAATTTACTTCAGACTTATTATCAGTAAAGGCACCACCGGGAAGGGAAACTTCTTCCTCTCCCTTTATCATGTGATGGGTGACATGACCAGGGAGAGAAAGTATGGGTTTCCACCCCCAGCGAGCACCGTCCCATACTGAAGGCAGGTCTGCATCAAGGGAGGCATTGGTGTCTAATGGAGCAGCACCAGGTGCTGAAACACTTGGTGTTCCCATCACAGCTAGACTGCTGTCACTCTGTGGCCCTGGGAACAGAAAGGGAGCCTGCCCATACTGTGCCCGGGGCAGTTGCCCCTCCTGCACCTCACCTGTCCTGGCTCTGAATGCACAGTTGAGGTTTGCTGCAAGGCATGTGCATTGGTGGTGTGTTGCCTTAGAAGGTCATTGGGGTGTCATTGACGATTACATTGATGATTGCACAGCGGTGGCCACAGTATGGGTTTTAGATAATAGATGATATCTACCCACACATACACTTTTTTTCTTTAAATAGGTTAAAGTGTTGATTTTATTTTCATTTATACATGTTGTTAGCTTATAAAAAAAACTTTTTATTTCATTTGTAAGTAATTACTGTATGAAAGTTTATCTGTGCAATCTATACAATATGTTGGCCTCTCGTTCTGCCAGAGCCAAGGATCCCGCTGCTCTCCCTCCCTGCAGCCGCTACTTATATTTTATTAACAATGTCTATTTATGTCGTCTTTTCTTGACGTTTTACCCGTCAACCCACATAGGCTGCCACCACCGCAGAGAGCAGCAAAACTTTTTTCTGTGTCACCCTCTGTGATTTAAACCCTCATTTCTGGGCTTTCTGTGCCATTTTCCTAATTACTGAAGATTAATAAAGTTTTACAGTCACCTGAGCCTTCCGTCTGTACGGCTAATTGGAAAAGTTTTCTTCTTCCCTCGTTTGTGGAATTAGTCAAACTTTGAGCTGGTGCGGCGAGTCACGGATACAGCCAAGAGGATTCAATTCAGTAATCGGAGTTATTTGTTGCACATTGTCTTTGTTCTTTGAAAAGACTAACCAAGGCCGCCATTGGAAAACATAGGAAGCTGTACAGCCTGCCTGCCGGGGCTTCCCCCTCCATGTCCCCCCCATACATTTTAACACCGTACAGCCTGCCTGCTGGGGCTTCCACCTCCATGTCGCCCATGCACTTTAACACTGTACAGCCTGTCTACCAGGCCTACCCCCTCCATTTCTTCCCATACACTTTAACACCCCACCAGTGTCTCCCCATAAACTTTATTTCCCCCCCCCCCCACCCCTGGAGGCTCCTCAAATACTGCAGAACGCTGCCATAAGCACAGAGGCTGGGAGCTACCCTATCTGTCTCTATGCACACAGTCCAGTTGTTTCCTGGGGTCTGCATCCAGAACCCCCACCCTTGAAAATACATTTGAAAAAGGTGAATCTCTCCAGTGACCTGCGACTACTGAAGAGCGTGGTCCCTTCTACAGTTCCAGGGGAGATTTGGCCCTATAACGGACCAGTGAATGTCTAGTACAGCTTTTCTCAATCTTTCCAGCACAGAGGAACCCTTAAAATAACTTTCTGGTTTCAGGGAGCCCCTGCTAAAAATGACTATATCTCCAACTCCTGATACATTCGTGTCATGGTTCGGGGGAAGAATGCTCCTTACACTTGTGGTCATTGGGAAGAATGTTCCTTAGATTGGTGATCAGTGGGGAGAATGTTCCTTACATTGGTGATCAGTGAGAAGAATGTTCCTTACATTGGTGATCAGTGGGAAGAATGCTCCTTACATTGGTGATCAGTGAGAAGAATGCTCCTTACATTGGTGATCAGTGGGAAGAATGTTCCTTACATTGGTGATCAGTGATAAGAATGTTCCTTACATTGGTGATCAGTGGGAAGAATGTTCCTTACATTGGTGATCAGTGGGAAGAATGTTCCTTACATTGGCGATCAGTGGGAAGAATGCTCCTTACATTGGTGATCAGTGAGAAGAATGTCCCTTACATTGGCGATCAGTGGAAAGAATGTTCCTTACATTGGTGATCAGTGAGAAGAATGTTCCTTACATTGGTGATCAGTGGGAAGAATGTTCCTTACATTGGCGATCAGTGGAAAGAATGTTCCTTACATTGGTGATCAGTGGGAAGAATGTTCCTTACATTGGTGATCAGTGAGAAGAATGCTCCTTACATTGGTGATCAGTGGGAAGAATGTCCCTTACATTGGTGGTCAGTGAGAAGAATGTTCCTTACATTGGTGATCAGTGAGAAGAATGTTCCTTACATTGGTGATCAGTGAGAAGAATATTCCTTACATTGGTGGTCAGTGAGAAGAATGTTCCTTACATTGGTGATCAGTGAGAAGAATGTTCCTTACATTGGTGATCAGTGAGAAGAATGTTCCTTACATTGGTGATCAGTGAGAAGAATGTTCCTTACATTGATGATCAGTGAGAAGAATGTTCCTTACATTGGTGATCAGTGAGAAGAATGTTCCATACATTGGTGATCAGTGGGAAGAATGTTCCTTACATTGGTGATCAGTGAGAAGAATGTTCCTTACATTGGTGATCAGTGAGAAGAATGTTCCTTATATTGGTGGTCAGTGGGAAGAATGTTCCTTACATTGGTGGTCATTGGGAAGAATAAACCCCTTACAGATAGCTAAAAAGATTAATGGTGTTGGTAGGAACTTAAGGTGATTAAGGTGACTTTGAATGTGGCATTGTTGTTGGCGCCAGACGGGCTGGTCTGTGTATTTCTGGGATTTTCACACACAATCATCTCGGGTTTACAGAGAATGGTGGGAAAAAGAGAAAATATCCAGTGAGCAGAAGTTGTGTGGAGGAAAATGCCTTGTTGAGGTCAGAGGAGAATGGGCGGATAATAGAAAGGCAACAGTAACTAAAATAACCACTTGTTACACCCAAGGTATGCAGAATACCATCTCTGAATGGACAACACATCCAACCTTGAAGTCCATGGGCTACAGCAGCAGAAGACCACATCAGGTGCCAATCCTGTCAGCTAAGAACAGGAAACTGAGGCAACAATTCACAAAGGCTCACCAAAATTGGACAATAGAAGAAAAGAAACATTGCCTGGTCTGATGAGTCTGGATTTCAACTGCGACATTCAGATGGTGGGGTCTGAATTTGGCACATGGATCCATCCTGCCTTGTATCACCGGTTCAGGCTGGTGGTGTAATGGTGTAGGAAACATTTTCTTGGCACACTTTGGGCCCCTTAGTACCAATTGATCATGGTTTAAACACCACGGCCTACCTGAGTATTGTTGCTGACCATGTCCATCCCTTTATGACTACAGTGTCCCCATCTTCTGATGGCTCCTTCCAGCAGGATAATGCTCCATGTCACAAAGCTCCAATCATCTCACCACTGGACAATGAGGTCCCTGTCCTCCAATGTCCTCCACACTCACCACATCTCATCCAATAGAGCTCCTTTGGGATGTGGTGGAACGTAGAGTTGCCACCTCATCCCTTTAAACCCGAACAAATATGAATTACACAGGTTCTGGAGATTGGCATCGTGGGTGTTCAGCCGGCAAATCTGCAGCAACTGTGTGATACTGTCATGTCACTATGGAGCAAAATCTCTGAGGAACATTTCCAACACCTTGTTGTATCAATGCCACGAAGAATGAGGGCAAAAGGGGGTCCAACCCGCTACTAGCAAGGGGGACCTACTAAAGAGAAAGGTGAGTGTATACAGTATCTCACAAAAGTTAGTACACCCCTCACATTTTTGTAAATCTTTTCTTCTATCTTTTCATGTGACAACACTGAAGAAATTACACTTTTCTACAATTTAAAGTAGTGAGTGTACAGCTTGTATAACAGTGTAAATTTGCTGTCCCCTCAAAATAACTCAACACACAGCCATTAATGTCCAAACTTCTGGCAACAAAAGTGAGTACACCCCTGATAAAAAATGTCTAAATTGGGCCCAATTAGCCATTTTCCCTCCCCAGTGTCATGTGACTCATTGGTGTTACAAGGTCTCAGGTGTGAATGGGAAGCAGGTGTGTTAAGTTTGGTGTTATCACTCTCACTCTCTCATACTGGTCACTGGAAGTTCAACATGGCACCTCATGGCAAAGAACTCTCTGAGGATCTGCAAAAAAAGAATTGTTGCTCTAAATAAAGATGGCCTAGGCTATAAGAAGATTGCCAAGACCCTGAAACTGAGCTGCAGCACGGTGACCAAGACCATACAGTGGTATAACAGGACAGGTTCCACTCAGAACAGGCCTTGCCATGGTCCACCAAAGAAGTTGAGGTCACGTGCTCAGCGTCATATCCAGAGGTTGTCTTTGGGAAATAGACGTATGAGTGCTGCCAGCATTGCTGCAGAGGTTGAAGGGGTGGGGGGTCAGCCTGTCAGGGCTCAGACCATACGCTGCACACTGCATCAAATTGGCCTGCCTGGCTGTCGTCCCAGAAGGAAGCCTCTTCTAAAGATGATGCGCAAGAAAGACCGCAAACAGTTTGCTGAAGACAAGCAGACTAAGGACATGGATTACTGGAACCATGTCCTGTGGTCTGATGAGACCAAGATAAACTTATTTGGTTCAGATGGTGACAAGCGTGTGTGGGGGCAACCAGGTGAGGAGAACAAAGACAAGTGTGTCTTGTCTACAGTCAAGCATGGTGGTGGGAGTGTCATGGTCTGGGGCTGCATGAGTGCTGCCGGCACTGGGGGGCTACAGATCATTGAGGGAACCATGAATGCCAACATGTACTGTGACCTACTGAAGCAGAGCATGATCCCCTCCCTTTAGAGACTGGACCGCAGGGCAGTATTCCAACATAACGACCCCAAACACACCTCCAAGACCACCACTGCCTTGCTACAGAAGCTGAGGGTAAAGGTGATGGACTGGCCAAGCATGTCTCCAGACCTAAACCCTATTGATCATCTGTGGGACTTCCTCAAACGGAAGGTGGAGGAGCGCAAGGTCTCTAACATCCACCAGCTCTGTGATGTCATCATGGAGGAGAGGAAGAGGACTCCAGTGACAACCTGTGAAGCTCTGGTGACCTCCATGCACAAGAGGGTTAAGGCAGTGCTGGAAAATAATGGGGGCCACACAAAATATTGACACTTTGGGCCCAATTCGGACATTTTCACTTAGGGGTGTACTGACTTTTGTTGCCAGCGGTTTAGACATTAATGGCTGTGTGTTGAGTTATTTTGAGGGGACAGCAAATTTACACTGTTATACAAGCTGTACACTCACTACTTTACATTGTAGCAAAGTGTCATTTCTTCAGTGTTGTCACATGAAAAGATAGAAGAAAAGATTTACACAAATGTGAGGGGTGTACTCACTTTTGTGAGATACTGTATATTTACAAACTACACATAGAAAATAAACATTTTAGTTATTAACACACTTTGGAAAGACATTATTTATAGAGTTCTTTTATATGTTTAAGTAAATCATATATATGACTTGAACTATAATCTAAATATACATTCTCTTTAACTAGATACAATTATACTGATACTATGTTTATAAAACAAGCTTTATCTTGACTCTTTTGTTGCCCTTTTTGTGTGGCGAATTAGGTGGTTCGGAGGCGCGGGAACGATAGTTCACTCCGCCTGATATCCGCACCGTATATAATATCACGTTATGCGACTTTCCCAGCCAGATCAGATCAAGATGGAGTTCCGTGAATATATTTATACTAAAGCTAATCACAATAATTATTCCCCGCTTCATTAGCAATTTAGCGACTCCGTGGCTGAGATGTCATCTCTCGTTAACAACATTATAGGAATAATAATGTGGGTCGCCGGAGCAGTTTGCAGCTGAGATGGCCACATGGCTTGGTTGGTTCATCGAAAGGGCACCATTTTTTTTTTAGCAGGATTCTATTAGATGAAAACCGCCATCGTAATGACCGATTTATGAACTTTTGTAGCCTGGAGCGGCGAGCGCAGGACAGACTTAGGACGAGACATTAGAAAGTTAATATTATGTCTTTGGTTGAACTCAAAGGACCCGAGTCTGTTTTCAACATTACTGACTATAGAAGGTCGTAGTTTTTGAATTCAAGGAACATATACACAGAGCTCTTTGTATGATGGAACACCATGGCCAATATAACAGGATGCCACAGCAGAGGACCTCTTACATACAACCTAACTGTCCCGGATTTGGTGAGACAGTCCTGCACCTTGACCATCTTCCTTGCTGATGCTCTGTCCCGGGCCACGTCCTGGGATCACAGCTTTAACCACTTGCCCACCGGGGCACTTTCATCCCCCTCCTGCCCAGGCCAATTTTCAGCTTTCGGCGCTGTCGCCATTTGAATGACAATTGCGCTGTCATGCTACACTGTACCCATATGACATTTTTATCATTTTATATTCACATAAAATTTTGCAAATGGGTAATTTTTCTCCTTCACTGATGGACACTGATGAGGCGGCACTGATGGACACTGATGAGGCGACACTGATAGGCTGCACTGGTGGACACTGATGAGGCGGCACTGGTGGACACTGATGAGGCTGCACTGATAGGCAGCCCTGATGGTCACTGATGAGGCAGAATTCATGGGCACTGATGAGACTGCACTGATAGGCTGCACTGATGGATACTGATGGGGCGGCACTGGTGGGCACTGATGAGGCTGCACTTTTAGGCTGCACTGATGGTCACTGATGAGGCAGAATTGATGGGCACTGATGAGGCTGCACTAATGGATACTGATGGGGCGGCACTGGTGGGCACTGATGAGGCAGAATTGATGGGCACTGATGAGGCTGCACTGATAGGCTGCACTGATGGGCACTGATGAGGCGGCACTGATGGGCACTGATGAGGCGGCACTGGTGGGCACTGATGAAGAGGCACTGATGGATACTGATAGGCAGCACTGATGGGTGGCTTTGTTGAGGAGACACAGGTGGGCACTAATTGGCAGCAGTGGTGGGCACTAATTGGCAGCAGTGGTGGGCTTTTGCATTCTTGGCTCTTTTCTTTTCTTCTCTACACGCTGACAGCGTGAGAAGGAGCGGTGAAGAAAGCCAGTAACCGGCTTCTGTTGACATCGCGATCAGCTGTGATTGGACAAAGCTAATCAGGTGGTAAAGAGCCACTGATTGTCTCTTTACCTCAATCCTTGTTCGGCGGCGTCCAGAGGACCCTGCAAACACAGAGAGCACCGCCCACGCCCAGCAACGGGCGCGATCACGGGAAGCTTTCATATGACGGCCTCCCAGAACTGGACGACCGCGCTGTAGTCGTCATTCGTCGGCAAGGGGCTAAGCTGATCAGTTACTGCACATGTGGCACGCCCCATCTACTGCCATTGCATCTTAAATAGGATCTCCAGTCTCCACCCCCCCCAAAAAAAATTAAAAGTCAGCAGCTACAGTGATTGTACACTGATTGGACACTTACCTGTCCAGGGATCCAGCGATGTCAGGAATATGCATCTTAGATAAGGGAAATAAGGGAAATCGCCAGTGAAGCCTTCCAGCTTCACAGCCGGATTCCTACTGCGCATGCGTGAGTCACGCTGCACTTTCTTAATGGTCCCACAGTCTTCTGGGACCTGTGTGTGTCCCAGAAGGCCGGGGGGGGGGAGGGCTGGACCTTGTTGTAGATTGCCGTGGCGATCTGAGCAGAAAGTGGGAATGGGTACCTGTCAAAACAAAGTACCCACTCTCCTAGTGGCGGCTGGTGCTCCAATTTTTGGTCGGTAGGTCGCACACCCCCCCCGTCACTTGATAGTCAGCCCACCGGCCCCAAACTTCCCCCATCTAGGTTGCAGGCAGCACTTCCTCCTCGGCGGCTTTACCATGCGCCTCCTTCTCCTCGGCTTCAAAACAGCTTCCACTGTGTTTCCTCCTCCTCAGTTTCACGGCGACCTCCCTTGGCAGCCAATACGATCGTTTCGCCTCTCGGGCCAATCAGGGCCCACTCCCTAATTGGCCGGGAGGAGAATCAGGAAGACAATGGCGGATATTGATTCGCTATTGTCACCCAACTGGGTGGGATCAGGGTGAAGTGCTCTACGCCCCAATTTCCCCCCCCCCCCCTTTTTTTAAGCCAATTAGAGCCTCTAAAAAAACAAAAAAAAAACATTGGAGTCCATATGTCCGCCACCCTGCATGTAAATTAGGGGCCTGGGCGCATGGATTAGGGGGCGGGGCCCCTGTGCCCCTTTTGGATGTGCCCCTCACCCTTCCAAAAAAAGTGCTAAATGTGGCAGTAGAGGGGGGTGGCAGTAAAGGGGGGTGTGGCAGTAGAGGGGGGTGGCAGTAGAGGGGGGGTGTGGCAGTAGAGGGGGGTGGCAGTAGAGGGGGGGTGTGGCAGTAGAGGGGGGTGGCAGTAGAGGGGGGTGTGGCGGTAGAAGGGGGTGGCAGTAGAGGGGGGGTGTGGCAGTAGAGGGGGGTGTCAGTAGAGGGGGGATGTGGCAGTAGAGGGGGTGTGGCAGTAGAGGGGGGTGTGGCAGTAGAGGGGGGTGCGGCAGTAGAGGGGGGTGGCAGTAGAGGGGGGGTGTGGCAGTAGAAGGGGGTGGCAGTAGAGAGGGGATGTGGCAGTAGAGGGGGGGTGGCAGTAGAGGGGGGTGTGGCAGTAGAGGGGGGTGTGGCAGTAGAGGGGGTGGCAGTAGAGGAGGGTGTGGCACTAGAGGGGGGGTGGCAGTAGGGGGGGGGTGTGGCAGTAGAGGGGGGTGTGTGGCAGTAGAAGGGGGGTGGCAGTAGAGGGGGGTGTGGCAGTAGAGGGAGGGAGTGTTCAAACAAGCAGAGATTCCCCTTTAGGGTGGAGTTTGCTAAAAAAAAAATAAAAAAAATTGCAAACAGGCAAGATTTTTTTTTTCATGCAGAAGAGACATGCTATGCCAGCGATCCATACCCAGAAACCACTGGGCTAAAGATGCCAGTGGTTGGTGAGGAGCTCCGGGGGGATTGTGAATCTCCAACAACTGGCATCAAACCCCATCAAAAAAAAAAGTAAAACTTATACTCAATAAAATAAGCACTTGGAAAAAAAAAAGAGGAATTTGCCTTGTCCTGAGCCTACAGACGAGCGTCCCTCTGCGGTTTTGGTGTGTGAGATAAGCATTACCGGTGCAGAGTCAGTTACCGCGAATGATGAGATCCGGCCATATGGTTTCGCTGGAAGGATGCAGATGGTAAAAAGGTCGATGATTTGCGCATACGGCTGAAAGAATACGTTTTTTAAAGTGGTGGAATCCAGTCAGCTGTCCTGATACCCTTGAGCAATACACTTTATAAAACACCCAAATTAAGCTAAAGTGCTAAAGATCAGATGACAGCGTGCTGAGACATCGAATTAAGAGAAAAGAAAGGGATACATTTGTTGCACTCTTCCAGCCAATAGTAAGGGCCGGTTCACACCACAGTGCAAGCATTACGGCTGACTTAATGCACGAGCACCCCTACGTATTCCCCAGGGCCCCGGGTGCATGGGGGACCCCATGATAATCAGGTATTACCTCTAGAGCTGCACGATTCTGGCCAAAACGAGAATCACAATTTTTTTGCTTAGAAAAAAAAAGGTCATGATTCTCGCGGAGTAAAATCTTTCACATTATACAAAAAAAAAATTGGGCTAACCTTACTGTTTTTTTTTTTTTTTTAATTCATTAAAGTGTAATATTTTTCCCCAAAAAATTGCATTTGAACGACTGCTGCGCGAATACAGTGTGACATAAAATATTGCAACAACCACCATTTTATTCTCTAGGGTCTCGCCTAAAAAATATATATATAATGTTTGGGGGTTCTAAGTAATTTTCTAGCAAAAAACAAAAACAAAACATGATTTTAACTTGAAACCAACAAATGTCAGAAAAAGGTTTAGTGTTTAAAGTGGTTGTAAACCCTTACAGACCACTTTCACCTACGGGTAAGCCTAGATTAACCAGTTGAGATCCGCGCTATAGACGAATGACGGCTACAGCGCGCGTGGAGTGCACTGTGATCACCGAGTCACTGAGACTTGGGTGATCACCGATCCAAGTAAGAAGCCGGTTCCGGCCCCTTACCATGTGATCAGCTGTCAGCCAATGACAGCTGATCACATGATCAAAACAAAAGCTCTGTGATCGTTGTTTTAATTCTCCTCGCGCTGACAGTGCGAGGAGAAAAAAAAAAGCCGATCTCCGGCTCATCAGCAAGGGACATCGGTCCCAAAGAGGAGGAGGCAATAATGCCTCATACGTGCCACCAGTACCCCCTGCCAGTGCCACCTATCAATGCCCATGAGTGCCACCTATTAATGCCTACAAGTGCCACCTATCAATGCCCACCAGTGGTGACAATCAGTGCCACCTAGCAGTGTTGCCTATCAGTGTACCAGATCAGTGCCGATTATTGCCGCCCATCACTGCCACCCATCAGTGCCCATCACTGCCACCTATCAGTGCCCATTAGTGTACATCAATGAAGGAGAAAAATTACTTATTTTTAAATTTTATAACAAAATATAAAAAAAAAAGATTTTTTTTTTTTTTTTAATTGTGTCTTTTTACATTTTTTTAACAAAAAATAAAAACCGCAGAGGTGATCAAATACCACCAAAAGAAATCTCTATTTGTGATATTTCAAGCACCTACAGGTAAGCTTTAACCACTTGCTTACTGGGCACTTAAACCCCCCTCCTATCCAGACCAATTTTCAGCTTTCTGCACTGACGCACTTTGAATGACAATTGCCCGGTCATACAACGCTGTACCCAAATGAAATTTTTATCATTTTTTTTCCCCACAAATAGAGTTTTCTTTTGGTGGTATTTGATCACCTCTGCGGTTTTTATTTTTTTGCGCTATAAAAAAAGAGCGACAATTTTGAAAAAAAAAAGCAAAATTTTTTTACTTTTTGCTATAATAAATATCCCCAAAAAATATATAAAAAAATGATTTTTTTTCCACAGTTTAGGCCGATATGTATTCTTCTACATATTTTTTGGTAAAAAAAAAAAAAAATTGCAATAAGCGTATATTGATTGGTTTGCGCAAAAGTTATCGCGTCTACAAAATAGGGGATAGTTTTATGGCATTTTTATTATTATTATTTTTTTATTAGTAATGGCGGCGATCTGCGATATTTATTGTGACTGTGACATTATGGCGGCCACATCGGACACTTTTGACACTATTTTGGGACAATTGTCATTTATACAGCTATCAGAGCTAAAAAAATGCACTGATGACTGTGTAAATGACACTGGCAGGGAAGAGGTTAAAAACTAGGGGACGATGAAGGGGTTAAGTGTGTCCTGGGGGGTGATTCTAACTGTTGGGGGGATGGGCTACCACTGACATGACAGCGATCACTGCTCCCGATGACAGGGAGCAGTGGATCCCTGTCATGTCACTAGGCAGAACAGGGAAATGCCTTGTTTACAATGGCATCTACCCGTTCTGCTGCTCCGTGACACAATCGTGGGACGTCGTCGGACATCGAGTCCGCGGGACCCATGGGCATGGTCACGGAGCATGCAACGGGCGCGCGCACGCCCACAATGCTGCGTCTTAAAGGGGACATACCTGTACGCCCATTTTGGTAGCCGTGCCATTGTGCCGACGTATATCGTCGTGCGCTGGTCGGCAAGTGGTTAAACTTCCCTCGTTTAAACACCAAAGTCTATTCCTTTGATCTAAAGGACAAATTGTTACAATGTTTATACTTAAGTTCCACTGCTAAAGAATGTTGTGATTCTTGGCAGACTGCCCGATTTTTTTTTTCCTTTATTTTGACGGCTGTTGGCTTTAGCAGAGCAGAGAGAATTCTCTGCATAGAAAGAATCGGGAAATACTTTGTCAAGATCGCAACGGGGGGGAAAAAATCACAATAATGATTCTTAACAATTAACGATTAATCGTGCAGCTCTAATTACATCATACTTGCTAACTGTCCCGGATTTGTTGGGATAGTCACGCTTTTTATTAGACATGTGCAATTTGTTTCGTTTCCAAAAATGTGAACAAATTAGTTCATTCAGAAATATCTGAATTAACCAAAACCCGTTTAACTAATTTTTTTCTAAATTCGAATATCCGTAAATTCGAATATTCAAAATTTTCGGACATTCGAAAACCTGAAAATCCAAAAATTTCGAAAACCCGAAAATAAAAACGAAAATTCAAAAGGACAAAAATCAGAAAATTTGAAAACCCAGAAAGTCGAAAATCTGAAATAATAACTAACTAATAATAACTTAATTATTACAAACTATTAAATTATAGGTATTGGAATCTCCTTTCAAAGTTGGCTGTTAGAGAACGTAACGAATAAGAATGTATCTAAATTTATAAATTATCCGAAGTAACGAATGCCGCATCTAAACAAATGGAACAAAAATTATTATTAATAATAATAATAATAATAATAATAATAAAATGTTTTATTATTATTATTATTATTATTTATTATTATGAATTTGTTACGTGCCATTCGTTTAGATACAGCATTTGTTATTTAGGATAATTCATATATAAACAAATGGCATGTAACAAATTAAAATTAATAAATAATAATAAAAACATTTTATTATCATTATTATTATTAATTCATTTTGTTCCATTTGTTTAGATGCGGCATTCGTTACTTCGGATAATTGGTAACTTTGGATAAATTTGTATTCGTTACATAGACTAACAGCCAAATTTGAAAAGAAATTCCAATACCTATAATTTAATAGTTAGTTATTATTAGTTAGTTATTATTTCAAATTTTCGGATTTTCATTCTTTCTAATTTTTCGGATTTTCTTTCTTATTTACGCATTTTTAGAATTTTCAAATTTTCTCATGTTCAAATTTTCGAATTTACGAATTTTTGGATTTTCAAATTTTCGATTTAACAAATATTTTCAAATTTTATGAATTTTCGAATTTACGAATTTCGATCATAATGAATGACTCGAAAGACGGAAAAAAAAACCGAATGGAATTGAAAACGAAAACGAACAAATTTTTCGGCAGTGCACATGTCTACTTTTTATTAAGCTTTCCCGGGATAGCCGAGTCCAAGGGTGCATCCCGAGAAAGCTGAATAAAAAGCATGGCTACCCCAGCAAATCCGGGACAGTTGGTAAGTATGATGTAATCTGTACTGGGCCCTCCTGACCCCCCCCCCCCCCCCCAGTATTGTGCACGTTGTGTCGATTAGTCTCTGATTTATGGCATGTTCTCTCATTGTTTAAAATCTATTTTTACAACGTTCAATACCAGGGATATGGCTGAAGCTATCTGCCATAACCCTGGTATCTTTTGTTGTTCTGTGGACGATTTGGCATCTGCTAAAAGTAATTCTGGGGGTTGATTTGCCACGGGATCACTTCTAGGGGCGGCGGGAGTGGTGACCCCCTTCCTGCTGCTTTTTGGTCTTACCGGAGCCCTCGGTAAACCTGGAAATGATCCGATCCATTTGTTAGATAAGGGGTAAGTTTGACAGGCAAGATTGACTTCCTTTTCTCTGCAAATTACCCCCCATTCTTTAAAAAAAAATTGAGGACGACCTATCATTATGACCTCTCTTGGTTGGGCAGAATGAATGCAATCAAAATGAAGTTGCTCCCTCACATCCTGTATTTATTTAGGTCCCTTCCTGTCCCTTTAGTTATGGCTCATTTACAATGTTTTCAAGCCAAAATGATAAGATTTATGGTGTATCACCTCTCTATATCGGTTCTATCCTGAGCTTGAAACCATGGGAGCTTGGGACAACCTAACCTATCCTGGTATTATCAATCTGCACAACTAGCCCTGATCTCAGTAGTCTTCTCCCGCTTGGAGGTGCCCGACTGGGTTCACATCGAAAGACAGGCGGTACCTCATTACACCCTAGACTACCTTGAAATTGAGACCTTTGATCTTGGCCCCTTCGCTTTCCCATTCTTTTTTTCTCTGCAATATTTTGAGATCTCAACCTCAGCTAGTCTCTACTCTCAAACCGCTAAGGCATTTGTTTTAGAATCCTGCTGGAAATGAAGGCCTTTAGCTGGTGGCTGAACAAGGGGTTATACAGAATTGGACACTTCCTTTGGCCCTTGGGCCCACTCACCAAGGCAGATTGTGTTAGAAAATTGGATATGCCCTCTTTTGAACTATTTTGTTTCTCCCAAATTTACAATTTCCTACACAAATTTTGGAATTCAAAAACTGAAGGGCCCAGTATCACAGCATACGAACTGAGTAGAATTATAGGGGTCAGATAATGTTGAGATAATATATATATAATATAAGATAGAGAGAGAGAGAGAGAGAGAGAGACTGTTGCTTTAAGAATTTACATCACGCTTGATTTGTTTCAGTTCCTGGGAAATCGAAACTGTTGGATATGTGATGACACAACTACTGATAAGAACCCAGAAAGCTGCTCAAAATAGGCTTTTGTACCAAAACTAAACTGACCAGATACTACTGAATTCTATTTTTTCGCCAGTCACATAATGTAACCCCCCTTTTTAACTGTTCCCTTGCTACTAAGAACATATGAATGCTGATTGGACTAAACTATACGACCACACCTATAACACGCCTAGTGCTTATGCATGTTCATAAAGTATATATTGTTAGACTTGATGTTTTTAAGGCAGAGTCACTTCCTTCTTCGTTCGGCCTGGTAGTGCTGAATATCGGCGTGTGTTGTGTCTCTCCACTGCAGTGTATACAATAAAAAAGCACCTACTTATCTTAAGATCTGGACTCACTATCTCATCATCTGTCTTGTTTGGAGACCCCTAAATCGGAATTAACAGAACAATGGTGTGGTCAAGCCATGGAGCAGAGTGGGGGAAATCACAATAATCTACAAGGCGCTGTCCTTGGCACACTCAAAGTCTCCCTTTATGCAGGCATGGGAAATGGATCTTACACAACAATGGGACCTAGAGGTATGGAATAGGAATTCATTCAAGGCTTATAAAAGGGGTGCTCAATACGGTCCTTGTAGAAGCAAACCTAAAAGTCATGTCAAGGTGGTACTTTGTCCCATCCAAAATAGCAAAGCTCTACCCCTCAGCCTCTCCACTCTGTTTTAGAGGCTATGATCACTTTGGGTGTTTTAGAGGCTATGATCACTTTGGGTGGTATGTTACATGTTTGGTGGGGATGTCCTAAAATCGTGAGTTTCTGGAACAAAATATTTTCTTTGCTCTGGAAGATTACAAGTATTCCAATAACAAAGTCACCCCAAATCACCCTCCTCAACTTTCCAGTGGAATCATCTTCTTCATCCGCATTGGAGCCAAACTGACCATCTCCAAGTCATGGAAGAAACCCTCAGTTTTCTGTCCAGTTGGCAAAAACGAAAATCTCTTGGATCAAGGCACAAGAGAAGATAGCAAGCATACTCTTGGACTCCACTCAGAAATGTGATGCTATATGTTAACCTTGGGCGAATTACATGAACATATCTTTGATCCCCCTAAATGCTAGACTTCCTCCCCCTCACACATAAGGGCATTCTCCCTGTCGGTCACTCTCATCTTAATCCTCTCCTGTACTATGAACTCTCTCTTTCTCTCCTTTTTCTTCTGTCAACACTCTTATACACACGATCGGACATTCCAACAACAAAACCGTGGATTTTCTTTCCGACGGATGTTGGCTCAAACTTGTCTTGCATACACACGGTCACATAAATGTTGTCGGAAATTCCGATCGGCAAGAAGGCGGTGACGTACAACACGTACGACGAGCCGAGAAAAAATAAAGTTCAATAGCCGGTGTGGCTCTTCCGCTTGTTTCCGAGCATGCGTGGACTTGTGCCTCGGAATTGTGTACAATCGCTTGGAATTTCTTGTTTTTGGAAAATTCGAGAACCTGCTCTCAAACATTTGTTGTCGGAAGTTCCAACAGCAAATGTTCTATGGAGCATACACACGCACATTGAACATTTCCAGTCGGAAAGTCCGACCGTGTGTTAGACATGTGCGCCGTCAATAAATTTGTTTCGTTTCTTTCCGTTCCGTTTCGTATTAGCCGTTAATTCGTATTTCGTAATTCGTGTCCGAAATTCAATTTGGATTCGTACGAAATACGAATTTTCGTCAGGTTCGTTAACTTTTCGTAACAATTACGAACGTTCATTATGATGAATGTAAAAAGCAAAAAATACCTTTTTCAATATGGCAGTCGTCGGGCTCATTAGGCTCATTATGAGGGGCTCCCACCATCCCTGTGCTGTGCTGACTTCCTCTTGGGGCTGTACCCCTGCTGTGCTCATTATGAGGGGCTCCCACCATCCCTGTGCTGTGCTCGTTATGAGGGGCTCCCACCATCCCTGTGCTGTGCTCATTATGAGGGGCTCCCACCATCCCTGTGCTGTGCTCATTATGAGGGGCTCCCACCATCCCTGTGCTGTGCTCATTATGAGGGGCTCCCACCATCCCTGTGCTGTGCTCATTATGAGGGGCTCCCACCATCCCTGTGCTGTGCTCATTATGAGGGGCTCCCACCATCCCTGTTCTGTGCTCATTAAGAGGGGCTCCCACCATCCCTGTGCTGTGCTGACTTCCTGGGTTTTTAACTTCATCATAATGAATAATCGTAATTATTATGACAATGATAAAACAATATTAACGAACATTCTTATTTTGTCCGATTCTGAATCTCCCATCGACTACCAGTACCAGTCTCCCACTCCAATAATAAAAAAGGTCATTTTCCCAACAATCACTCAGCAGCAGAAGAAAAAACTGTGATTGGTCAACAAAACACCAGTCACGTTTCCGTTGTAGCGGAATTTGGATCCGAAATTCGTCGACAAAATTTCGTACAAAATTCGGAAGCAAAGCAATTCATACTTCGGATGCTTCTGAATGTACGAATTTTCGGAAATTCGCACGAATTTTCGATTCGTACGAAACGAATCGCACGTGTCAACCGTGTGTGCGAGGCATTAGATCACATTTTTTTCCTTTTAAGGTTCTAATACCCTCGGCTGCTATTTTTCGGCGAGATAATAAGTACTTGTCTAGGCAATCGTGACTTAACGCTAAAAAATAAGTACTTCAAGGCAATTTTGCCTTCTATACCGAACCGCTATTTATTATAGGTTATATATCCCACGTTTGATCATTTTTCCGGAATTATCTGAGGCACCTGGGTTGCACACTCTCTGTTCTCTACAATGTTGTAAACTTTTTCCTTGCAAAATAGATATTTACTTCTCCCCTTTTTCAGTAAGATATTAATGAGTGATCCAGTTGCTCTGATCTTAGTTGGTTTGTAACAATCTTTCCGGCCCCTTGAAGGGCGCATACTGTATACTGTTTTACGGATCGGTGTACAGTATGTCAGGCACATATTATATTATTGTTCACTTGATATTTTCAATAAGAAATTACTGAAATTAAAATAAAAAAAAAATAATAACATTACCGGTATATATAAAAAAATATATATTCATCAAAATAGTCTGTTCGTGTTCTGAGAAATTGTACTTAAATAACATGTTAAAAGTATAACACAAAAAAAAAAATTGCTTACACTACGCTTCGTACACGTACACCGCGCATTTTAAATTAGGATAATAAATGCTGTCAACCTCACGTGTCAACCCTAATATAAGACTGCTTTAAAAACAGTGACAGATTTCACAAGCCGTGCTGGTAACAATTATATATACTGTACACACAGTGCCTTGAAAAAGTATTCATACCCCTTTAAATTTTCCACACTTAGTCATGTTACAACCAAAAACGTAAATGTATTTTGTTGGGATTTTATGTGATAGACCAACACAAAGGGGCACATAATTGTGAAGTGGAAGGAAAATTATAATTTTTTTAAAATATTTTTTACAAATAAAAAAATGTGAAAAGTGTGGGGGGGCATTTGTATGGTACCCCCCGAAGTCAATACTTTGTAGAACCCCCTTTCTCTACACGTCTTTTTGGGGATGTCTCTACCAGCTTTGCACATCTAGAGAGGACACTTTTGCCCATTCTTCTTTGTAAAATATCTCAAACTCTGTCAGATTGGATGGAGAACGTCTGTGAACAGCAATTTTCAAGTCTTGCCACAGATTCTCAATTTAGGTCTGGACTGTGACTGGGCCATTCTAACACATGAATATGCTTTGATCTAAACCATTCCATTGTAGCTCTGGCTGTATGTTTCAGGTCGTTGTCCTGCTGGAAGGTGAACCTCCGCCCCGGTCTCAAATCGTTTGCAGACTAACAGGTTTTCTTCTAAGATTGCCCTGTATTTGGCTCCATCCATCTTCCCATCAACTCTGACCAGCTTCCCTGTCCCTGCTGAAAAAAAGCATCCCCACCACATGATGCTGCCACCACCATGTTTCACGGTGGGGATGGTGTGTTCAGGGTGATGTGCAGTGTTAGTTTTCCGTCACACATAGCGTTTTTCTTTTAGGCCAAAAAGTCTTCCACATGTTTGCTGTGTCCTCCACATGGCTTCTCACAAACTACAAACAGGACTTCTTATGACTTTCTTTCACCAATGTCTTTCTTCTTGTCTCTCTTCCATAAAGGGCAGATTTGTGGAGAACACGACTAATAGTTGTCCTGTGGACAGATTCTCCCACCTGAGCTGTGGATCTCTGCAGCTCCTCCAGAGTTACCATGGACCTCTTGGCTCTTCTCTAATGAATGCTCTCCTTGCCCGGCCGGTCAGTTTAGGTGGACGGCCATGTCTTGGTAGGTTTGCAGTTGTGCCATACTCTTTCCATTTTCCGATGATGGATTGAACAGAGCTCCGTGAGATGTTCAAAGCTTGGGAGATTTTTTTTATAACCTAACCCTGCTTTATACCTCTCCACAACTTTATCCTGAGCTGTCTGCTGTGTTCCTTGGCCTTCATGATGCTGTTTGTTCACTAAGGTTCTCTAAAGCCATGTACACGCGAGCGGAATGTCCAACAGAAAAAGTCCGACAGAAGCTTTTCATCGTATATTCCGATCGTGTGTGTGCCTCATCGGACTTTCTAACGGACCTACAGTACAAATAGAACATGTTTTAAATATTTCCGATGGAACCAATTCCTATCGGGAAAACCGCTCGTCTGTATGCTGTTCCCACGGACCAAAAACTAGTCCTGTCGTACGTGCTGTACGTCACTGCGTTCTGGACGGTCGGACTTTGGTCGGACTTTGAATGTGTGTAGGCAAGACCGCTTGAATGGAGTTCCGTTGGAGAAACCTTCGGAGTTTATGTGTGTGTACACAGCATAACAAACCTCTGAGGGCTTCACAGAACAGCTGCATTTTTACTGAGATTAAATTACACACAGGTGGACTCTATTTACTAATTAGGTGTCTTCTGAAGGCAATTGTTTCCACTAGATCTTAGCTAGGGGTATCAGAGTAAAGGGGGTCTGAATACAAATGCCCCCCTCACTTTTCACATATTTATTTGTAAAAAAAGGTGAAAACCATTTAACATTTTCCTTCCACTTCACAATTATGTGCCACTTTGTGTTGGTCTATCACATAAAATCCCAATAAAATACATTTACATTTTTGGTTGTAACATGACAAAATGTGGAAAATGTCAAGGGGTATGAATACTTTTTCAAGGCACTGTGTATATGTATATATATATATATATATATATATATATATATATATATATATATATATATATATATATATAAAACGCTTGGGTGCCATGGACTAGTGCAGTTTCACACAATGGAATCCCAAGCCCACAGTGCTATTCCGGCACACCCAGGACGCCACTTTGAGGTTTGAAGAAGCACTATTGCAGTGTGAAACGCGTCGCCTCTCCATTGTTCTTGTCTTGGTGGCAGACATGATTTATATTTTGTTTGAATACATCTACGTTGGATCCATACTGTCGGTGTACAGACGTTCCTTCTTCTCCTATTATCCCAGTGGCGAGCCGTGGCTTGCACCCAGCATATCTGGATGTGAGTGTAATCACCTGCAGCGACGTCACCTTACTGGATCTCACTTCCAGAGGGGGTGGCGCTTGACATGGTGGGCCCTCTGCCTCCCCAGCCCTTAACCAGACCAGGTAGCATAGTTCAAATCTGGAGGCACTGGGCCCCTCGGAAATCCCCTACACTGGAGAAGTGCCGCCGACCACATGTGGTGGGCGCTCAATTCGGGGTTCCTTCCTACAGGGGAGATTACTTAGGACCGGCAGGGATACTATACAGCCAGCCATCTAAGAATAACAGCAGAGCGCCTCCTACTGGACACTGATAAGAACAGATACTACATTTGATCTTAGCCAAAAGGCAGAGGAGCTCACGGCACGCCTCTGCCATGGTTACCATCGTGCTTTATTTTTTTGTTCTTTATGCAAGTCCTTCAATAATGAAGACATGCGAGGACTTCGCAGTGAATGTAGAGCAGAGGACCCCCACCCAGACAGAACAATAATTTTCCGATTCGTAGCCCGGCGGACGGTGACCTTTTTAAATATCTGCTGAGAGAGGCAGACGCAGAAGTGCATTGATTACCGCTCGTCCAATGATCCGCTCACCTCGCTCACACCCACAGTTAATGGGCCAGCAAAACTTTGTGACTTCACTGATGCGCTATTTGGCAGGGGTCCCTCTCCTGACGTCTGCAGATTATTACCCACGCGGACAGAGGCAGAGTCTGCTGAAATGAAGCTTTTGTTTCTGCTGAAGAAAGACTCAGAAACACTTCGATACGGGGATGTGATGTTAGGAAAGGGCTTTTTTTTTTTTTTTTTAACCTTTTTTGTTTTTATTGTTAATGGACTACTAGACAAAACAAACAAGAAGAAAGGAAAACAAAATAGAAAATATGAAAGAGGTACTAATGCCATTCCCAACTACAGAGTAGTAGTGAAATTGTATGTCCCAACGCTGACGCCAATTTTTATTTTTTATTTTAACCACTTGCTTACCGAGCACCTAAACCCCCCCCCCCTCCTGCTCAGACCAATTTTCAGCTTTCAGCGCTGTCACGCTTTGAATGACAATTACGCGGTCATGCAACACTGTACACAAATGAAATTTTTATCATTTTTTCCCACAAATAGAGCTTTCTTTTGGTGGTATTTGAGCACCTCTGTGGTTCTTTTATTTTTTGTAAACACATCTAAAAAAGACCAAAAACCAAAAAAAAAATACAAAACCGTTTTATATTTTGTTAATAAATTTTGCAAACAGGTAATTTTTCTCTTTCATTGATGTACGCTGATGAGGCTGCACTGATAAGCTACATTGATGGGCACTAATAGGCGGCACTGGTGGGCACTGATAGGTGGCGTTGGTGGGCACTTAGAAGTGGCACTGATAGGTGGCACTGATGGGTGGCACTGATGGGCAATGGCGTCCCTAGGGGGGGGGCCAGAGGGGGCCCTGACCCACCCCAACATTATGCTGTGCCCCACCATGTGCCCCCCCCCCAATTAAAAATAAATATATATATTTTTTTTTTGCAAAAAGGCAATGTCTTTTTGTTTGCATTCGTAGCGGATGCGCCACATCTTACTCGAGATGCCACTGGAGTAACACAGACTGAAGGGCACTAATAGGTGGCACTGATAGCTGTCACTGATAGGTGACAGTGATGGGCACTGATCAGCACTGGTAGGTGACACTGATAGGCAGCACTGCTAGGTGGCACTGATTGGCACCGCTGGTGGGCATTGATAGGTGGCTCTGATTGCTGGCACTGTTATGCACTGGTGGGCACTGATTCGTGGCACTGTGGGCACTGGCAGGCAGTACTGGTTGGCACAGATTAGGCGGCTTCACCTCTTCCTCGATGTCCCTTGCACAGAAGCCGGTGACCGGCTTTTTTTTCGCGTGAGGAAAAAAAACAATGATTACCGATCTTCTGTTTACATCACATGATCAGCTGTCATTGGCTGACAGCTGATCACGTGGTAGGGGGCCAGGATTGACCCCTCACTCCGATCCATGATCACCTGAGTCTTGACTCGGTGATCACAGCATGCAAAGGGGAGGGCGTCTATCGACCGCCTCCCAGCAAAGTCTGCTCTGTAGCCGTCATTCGGCTATAGTGCGGATCTGAAGGGGTTAAATACTACCCAAAAGATGCTGACCTTTGACCCTGACCTTGACCATTGACACAGACCTGCAGGAAGAGGGAGATGAATTATATAATCGTCTTCATTTAGAAGAGGAAATAAACAAAGAACGGGCTCACAGTGACTGATTACTGCCAATCAGGTGACCCGGAACAGAGAGTCCTGGGTCCCCGGGTCTTAATCGTTAGTACTCCCAGCACCAAGGGAGATATGCGTCCCCCACAAAAAAAGCCCACTTTCATGAGGCGGCATATAATGTGTGCGGTCAGAGTGAAGGGATTAAAATACTGCTTTAATTGCTTAGTGGGGCACCATCATTCCTCTTCATTTAATACAAAAAACGTAATTTACTAAAAAATTGGACTTTTAAGGTGTCCATCTCATGCACAATTTACACAAAATTGTTGATATACAAACATTAATTAAAGTCATATATTATGTAAAATCACAAGGACTTCAGTGATGGGAGTCCCACCGTGTATCACAACGCGTTTCATCAGTACCAAGACCACACTTCTTCAGGTAGAAAAACTATAAGTTGCAAATCAGTATTTACTTAAACACTATAGTTTTAATATCATAATATAGATACCTTTCTTTTTAGTTATTGAACATGGAAATTTAGGCCTAATGATAACCAACCGCACCTTCTCTGAGCTGGCTGATCAGCTGTCGGCTAGCTGCCAGCTCATCTCTCTCCACAGTTACTCAGCTGTTGATGATATCCTGCTCGTCAGTTCTGCCTACTTAAGCAGTCCAGTCCAGAGGATCTCTGCCTTTGCCTTGGTCAACATAACAGAGACGCTCTCCTGCATTCCTGTTAAAAGACTTGCTTGGCTGACATCCCATCTGGCTTCAGATCCTGCTTGCTGTTTCTCTACGTTGATCCCTGACTTCTGGCTTGTCTGACCATCCGTTCCAGTTCCTGAACATTGGCTATGTTTTGACTACGTTTTGTTCTATTTACTTTTATTATTAAACAAGTGTGATTCAACTGTACTTCTGTCTCGGCCTGATTTCATGGTTTCTGGCATTGCCCTTGCTGAAATCCCTCCTTTCAGCACAAATCTTTGCCCCCTTCCCCCCATTCCCCAAACCTCCCCAGCTCAAATGCGAAGCCCAAAAAAATTCACCCCTTCTATCACAAATCCTCTACTCCTAAAATTTCCCCTCCTAGTACACATCCCCCCCCCACACACACACTTCACATTTTCTCCTCTCCTGGCACAAATCTTCTTCTCCCATCCCCCCTCCCAACACAAATCCCCCTGAATCACCATTCTTAACACCCCCCCCAAATTCCCCCTTCCAACACAAACCCCCTTCTCCCCAATCTTATTGTGGCTCAACGCAACCTCACATAATACCACATTGCCCAGGGCAGCCACCCTTCCTGCTCACCCCTTTTCCTGGCCCTGAATGGAAGAAAGGGAAATCTGTACTCATCAGATTCACTTCCTTAAAATTAATTAACTAATAAGGGGATCCTTTGCACCCCTTGCCAGTTGCCCACTGCATGCCTGGAGCTCCAAGTGATCAGCATTAAGTAGATGTACACTAAGGGATGGGCCTATGTTTCAGTTCACATCTAGATTCAGACCAAACTTTGGCTCTTTAGGCCTTTGGACGATTGCTCAAACTTTTGCCTATTAGATCCCTGTTCGGCAGTAGCCAAGCATTAAATATATACAAGCCGTATTTCTACCACCTCTACAGATAAATGGCTTCTCGCTGTCACTGGTTCCTAAAGAAGCTGCGGGGACTTACACTCATTCACTGCATGCATTGACTTTACTGCGCACTGTGAGCTTCTCACAGTGTGCATTAGAAACTGCAGCAAGTCAGAAAGAGCCCTGTCCTCATTTCCTGGCTGGAGGACCTCCAGAGCCATCTCCCTTTAAATCATAAGCTCTATGAGCAGGGCCCTCCTATTGATTCTGTATTGTATTGTGTGTATACAGTCTCCTATTACCCAGATAGCAAGTAATAAAGCTGCAAGTTTGAAAATGACTTGCTAAGCTCAGTGGCAGCCCATCCATTAGGGGCGCAGGGGCGCCGTCCCCCCAATCCATGCGCTCGGCCCCTAATCTACATGCAGGGTGGCGGACGCATGGATTACAATTTTTTTTTTAAAAGCCTGAGGCTCTAATTGGCTTAACAAAAAGTGTGGGCTCAGGGTGCAGAGGACTGCGCCCCGAGTCCTCCTAGTTGTGTGACAATAGCGAATTAATATTCGCTCTTGTCTTCAGTGGCGGCCCGTCCATAAAGGGCGTATGGGTGCTACCTCCCCTATCCATGCTTTCGGCCCCCTGATCTACATATCAGTGGCGCCGGACCATGGATTTCAATGCAGCAGGGGGGTGTTTTTTTGAAGCACCTGATTAGAACCAGAGGCTCTAATAGGCTTCAAAAAAGGGTGGCCTCGGAGTTGGGTGACAATAGCAAATTAATTTTTGCTATTCTCACACTAAAGTTCCTCCCCGCTAAATCAGGAGGCAGGTCTGTTAGACCGGTTTCCCGATTGGCCAAAGCGTCAGGCGATCCTATTGGATGCCTTTTTTGGCGGTAGAGGAGACACGCGGTGGAGGAAGCCGCTGGAGGAGCGGACACCGGAGCCACTGCGGCTCCTGCTCACACTCCAGCAGAGTAGGAGAGGACACCACAGCCCGGCGGGTAAGTGTGGGACCACCTGGGGGGTTGTTTTAGTGCCGTGCCACACAGCTGGGGGGGTTCTTTGTTTGCCCCCCTAAAAGAGGAGCCCACCAGCCACCACTGATTGTCTTCACGATTCTCCTCCCGAAA
Organism: Lithobates septentrionalis; assembly: GCA_037952835.1. Classification (NCBI taxonomy): domain Eukaryota; kingdom Metazoa; phylum Chordata; class Amphibia; order Anura; family Ranidae; genus Lithobates; species Lithobates septentrionalis. The sequence continues at coordinate 46,172 of JBBDGP010004941.1, forward strand.
GACCCGATTGGCCAAGAGGAAAAGTGATCGTATTGGCCGCCGCACCAAGGGAAGGTGGAGGGAAGCCGCCGAGGACGAAACCGATGTGAAGCCCGAGACATAGAGAAGGAGGAGATGCAGGAAGGAGTCAAAGGTGTCCGTGACCTAGATGGTGTAAGTGCAAGGCCTACTGACCGGGGGGGTGTCGTTGTAAGTGCGGGGCTGACCGACGTGGTGGTAGCAGAATGTCTTGTTTGCCCCACCCCCCCAAAATATGCAGCACCAGCCTCCACTGGCTAAGCTATTGCTAGCTAGACTTGCCAGGCTTCACAATTGTATAAGTCCACATGGCATGACTCCAAATCAACTTTCTTTCCAAACATTCTGCAAGTCTGATGCAAGTTCTGGTTCAGTTATGTTGAGCAATAGTCATCCCACCACAGGAGGGCACTGTGGCTGAATTTTCATGCTGTAGGCTTGCAAAGCTCTTGCTAGAGACTTGCCACACAAATTTGCTACAAATTTGCTACAAATTGGAAAAGTGTCAACTAGAACTTGTGCTTCAAGTGCTCTGAAAGTCTACAACCTGCCAATGAAAATGTGCAGCAAGTTAACAAGACTTACAATTCAACACTGCCACAAATTTGTGGCAAGTGACCCTTGCTATCTGGGTAAATAGCAAACTGTTTGCTTAATAAATCTTGAATAATAATTATAATAATCTTCTAGCCCTTTCCTCCCTAGCCTGACTGTCCCTGGCCTGCCCCTTTCCTCCATTGGATTTCAGTTCTTTCATTCATGTGAGGCTCAGCGTCACATGTGAACATTACCTAGAAACGGGTGTCTAGGAACGCCCTCTCCTCCACACCGACATCCACCCCATTAAGGCATTTTGATATTATTTGCATAACCCCTCCAAAGAGCCAGGCCCCCGGTTTGCATCAGAGCTGAAGGCTCTTTGAAGAAGAAGAGTCCTGAGGCAGGGTGCTTTGATGTCTTCATGAAGCTATGTACATGTAGAGGAGCAACGTTCTGCTGGAAGGCTTAAAGGGGGCCCCTGACTTGCCTAGAATTACAACTGTTGTAAGAATTGTTTCTTTTTTCTTGCAGATTTCTATCTCTTTAAAGTTCTACTTTCTCTGTGTAGACTATACCAGGACTCAGCCCTCCACCAGACAGTTAAATCTAAAGATGACAGCTAGTCGAAGGAATGCCTACATGCCAGTCAAGCTTAGTACCGGCAGAAAAATCAGTGAATTCATGTGAATATTAGGTTCTTTGTTCTTAATAAAACCTCTCTATTATAGAACATTATGGAAACGCAAGGTTTTTTTTTTTTTTGGATTCTGGTGAAAGAGAATAAAAACGTACAAAAAGCTAAGAGAACCCCAAGGCCTTGTTCCTCTAACAGTACAGGTAGAATTCCCGCTCAAGCTGTTCTCTTCATTTTTAACACTTGGTAAAGTCCTTTAGCAAATGACACCGCCATCCATTAAAAAGCCTTTTCACCGTTTGCTCTTTTGAACTTTCCCTTAAAATGTTTGTCTGTTCGCCACCCATTACTGCCCACCGCAACATGAATGTATGCTTTTTTTAATACAAGACTGAAAGTACTTATTTTTCTGTTCTCTAAATAAAATATGCGCCCATAAGCGTTTTATCTGCTTTGAATGTTATAAAGTTTGGCCATGATTTATACCATCCATTCTCAACCAAGGTTCCATGGAACCCTAATGCCCAGTACACACGATTGGACTTTCCGACAACAAAACCGTGGATTTTTGTTCGAAGGTTGTTGGCTCCAATTTGTCTTGCATACACACGGTCACGCAAATGTTGGCCAACGATTACGAACGCGGGAACGCGGTGACGTACAAGACGTATGACGAGCCGAGAATGAGGAAGTTCAATAGCCAGTGCGGCTCCTTCTGCTTGATTCCGAGAATGCGTGGAACTTTTGTGCGACGGACTTGTGTACACACAATGGGAAATTCCGACAACAAAGTTTTGTTGGTGGAAAATTTGAGAACCTGCTAGCCAACATTTGTTGGCGGAAAGTCCGACAACAAATGTTCGATGGAGCGTACACACGGTTGGACTTTCAGCCAACAAGCTTACATCCAACATTTCCCGTCGGAAAATCTGACCATGTGTACGCGGCATAAGATTCCTCCAGAGGTTGCAAGGGGTTCCTTGAGCTGTGACTGATTGACTTCCCATCTGATAAGTCTGGGGCCAATGCCACTTGACAGTGCCAGTAGCATGACACCAGTGATCTTATTAGCTGGGTGCAAGGGTGGCAGTCTGACCACCACTGTAAGAAGGACATTCTTCTCACTGGCCACCAATGTATGGAAACTTATTCCCAGTGACTACCAGTACAAGTAAGATTATTTCAGAGACCACCAATTTAAGAAGAATTCTTCCCACTGATCACCAATGCAAGCAAGATTCTTCCCAATGACCACCAATATAAGGAGGGATCTTTCAGAGACCACCAAAGTAAGAAGCATTCTTCTCACTGACCACTAATATAAGTAACATTTTACCCACTGGCCTCAAATATAAGCAGCATTCTTCCCACTGATCACCAATATAAGGAACATTCTTCTCACTGATCACCAATATAAGGAAGGATTTTTCAGAGACCACCAAAGTAATGAGCATTATTTCAACTGGTCTCCAATGTAAGGAACATTCTTCCCACTGATCTCCAATGTAAGGAACATTCTTCTCACTGATCACCAATGTAAGGAACATTCTTCCCACTGATCACCAATGTAAGGAACATTCTTCTCACTGATCACCAATGTAAGGAACATTCTTCCCACTGATCACCAATGTAAGGAGCATTCTTCCCACTGATCACCAATGTAAGGAACATTCTTCCCACTGATCACCAATGTAAGGAACATTCTTCTCACTGATCACCAATGTAAGGAACATTCTTCTCACTGATCACCAATGTAAGGAACATTCTTCTCACTGATCACCAATGTAAGGAACATTCTACCCACTGATCACCAATGTAAGGAACATTCTTCCCACTGATCACCAATGTAAGGAACATTCTTCTCACTGATCACCAATGTAAGGAACATTCTTCCCACTGATCACCAATGTAAGGAGCATTCTTCTCACTGATCACCAATGTAAGGAACATTCTTCTCACTGATCACCAATGTAAGGAGCATTCTTCTCACTGATCACCAATGTAAGGAACATTCTTCTCACTGATCACCAATGTAAGGAACATTCTTCTCACTGATCACCAATGTAAGGAACATTCTTCCCACTGATCACCAATGTAAGGAACATTCTTCCCACTGATCACCAATGTAAGGGACATTCTTCTCACTGATCACCAATGTAAGGAGCATTCTTCCCACTGATCACCAATGTAAGGGACATTCTTCTCACTGATCACCAATGTAAGGAGCATTCTTCCCACTGATCACCAATGTAAGGAACATTCTTCCCACTGATCACCAATGTAAGGGACATTCTTCTCACTGATCACCAATGTAAGGGACATTCTTCTCACTGATCACCAATGTAAGGGGTATTAGAGTGTAAGCTCCTCTGGTACAGAGACTGATGTGACTGGCTCAGTGTTCTATGTACAGAGCTGTAGGATGTGTCAGAGTTTTCTAAATGTATAATCTTAACAAACTAGACGGTGAGCTTTGCTGGTGACACCAGTTTCCTTGAAGTGACATACTTCAGTGCGGTTAGATTTGCACACTCGCCATGTTGGAACATCTGCTGGGTGAATTGGGAATACGGTAACCCGCTCTCCCCTTTAGGAGCCTTCTGTCACCTGTGTCTGACTCAGCAACAGATTGTGCTGACGGACCTCGCACGCCTGAAAAATAAAAAGCCAAAGCGCACATATTGGCAGACGATGCGGCTTTTGTGATGCAAAAAAAAAAACAGGAAAAGCTGACCAGATGAAGTTAGTTTGAAAGGCTAAAAAGTTTGACCTTTGTCTTTCTACAGGGAATCTGAACTATGAAACAAAACAAAAGTACAACAAATGGCAGGACTGGGCTCTAAAGGAGCAACAAAGGGCAATAATGGAGATTTATGCAAAACCGTGCACAGAAATACAATCCAGGGGGCCAGACATCCCCGGCTTAAAAAAAAGATGAACCCTTCCTAAAAATTAAAAGGGCAAAAGGTGTTTTTTTTTCTGGTTCCTTTTTCCTCCCCCTCATCGGAATGGTAATGATATTTTCATGAATACCTTCATTTTTGGCCCAGTGACATCATCACTGAGTATCTATACTTCTCTATGCAATGAAGACAGATCATTGCAGGTGGGAGGGGCCTGCAGGGGGGGGGGGGCTTGTACATAGCTTCCTGAAAACATCACAGCACCCGGCCTCAGAACTCCTCTCAAGAGCCCTCAGCACCGATGCAAGTAGTGGGCTGCCTCTTGGGAGGAGTTATGCAAATATCAAAAAGCCTTAATGGGCGGATGTCAATCCAAAGGAGTGGTTGTTCTCTTGTTCCTCCCTTTCCCCTCGTGAACAGGCTAATGACGTCTTTAATTCAAATCTTTCTGTTTTCTTTACTGAGCCTCTGTGATTGTGTATGCAATGCAGGCAGATCGTCATTTTTGCTGTTGTAATGCCAACCTGGTCGTTGGTCCCTTTAAGCCGTTCAGCAGAATGTTGCTCCTTCACCGCTGCTCGTCTACATGTACATAGCTTCCTGTGGACATCACAGCGCCCTGCTCAGTACTAGGGATGAGCTTCGTGTTCGAGTCGAACCCATGTTCGACTCGAACATCGGCTGTTCGACCGTCCGTCGAATTGCGAACGTTATGGGCCGTTCGCGCCAAATTCGTGCCCATAATTCACTGCGGCATCGCAGTGCATTGCTGGCTGATGATTGGCCAAGCATGCACTATGACCCGCATGCTTGGCCAATCACAGCGCCGTCAGTAGAGAGAGCTGTAATTGGCCAAAGCCAGGGTGGCTTTGGCCAATTATGGCTCAGGGGATTTAGTACACGCCCCACACTATATAAGGCCGCCTGCACGGCGGCCCTGTGTAGTGTGTTCCGGTGTGCTGATAGAGAGAGAGAGAGAGAGACAGTGTCATTTGATTTGAGTTAGCTAGATTAGGCTAGATCTGTTCCTGCTATTTACATTTAGTGCAGTGCGTCCTGCTCACAGTGTTCAGCTAGATCTGTTCCTGCTATTTACATTTAGTACAGTGCGTCCTTCTCACAGTGTTCAGCTAGATCTGTTCCTGCTATTTACATTTAGTGCAGTCAGTGCGTCCTGCTCACAGTGTTCAGCTAGATCCGTTCCTGCTATTTACATTTAGTGCAGTGCGTCCTGGTCACAGTGTTCAGCTAGATCCGTTCCTGCTATTTACATTTAGTGCAGTCAGTGCGTCCTGCTCACAGTGTTCAGCTAGATCTGTTCCTGCTATTTACATTTAGTGCAGTGCGTCCTGCTCACAGTGTTCAGCTAGATCTGTTCCTGCTATTTACATTTAGTACAGTGCGTCCTTCTCACAGTGTTCAGCTAGATCCGTTCCTGGTATTTACATTTAGTGCAGTGCGTCCTGCTCACAGTGTTCAGCTAGATCCGTTCCTGCTATTTACATTTAGTGCAGTCAGTGCGTCCTGCTCACAGTGTTCAGCTAGATCTGTTCCTGCTATTTACATTTAGTGCAGTGCGTCCTGCTCACAGTGTTCAGCTAGATCCGTTCCTGCTATTTACATTTAGTGCAGTCAGTGCGTCCTGCTCACAGTGTTCAGCTAGATCTGTTCCTGCTATTTGCATTTAGTGCAGTGCGTCCTGCTCACAGTGTTCAGCTAGATCCGTTCCTGCTATTTACATTTAGTGCAGTGCGTCCTGCTCACAGTGTTCAGCTAGATCTGTTCCTGCTATTTACATTTAGTGCACTGCGTCCTGCTCACAGTGTTCAGCTAGATCTGTTCCTGCTATTTCAATTTAGTGCAGTGCGTCCTGCTCACAGTGTTCAGCTAGATCCGTTCCTGCTATTTACATTTAGTGCAGTGCGTCCTGCTCACAGTGTTCAGCTAGATCCGTTCCTGCTATTTACATTTAGTGCAGTGCGTCCTGCTCACAGTGTTCAGCTAGATCTGTTCCTGCTATTTACATTTAGTGCAGTGCGTCCTGCTCACAGTGTTCAGCTAGATCCGTTCCTGCTATTTACATTTAGTGCAGTGCGTCCTGCTCACAGTGTTCAGCTAGATCCGTTCCTGCTATTTACATTTAGTGCAGTGCGTCCTGCTCACAGTGTTCAGCTAGATCTGTTCCTGCTATTTACATTTAGTGCAGTGCGTCCTGCTCACAGTGTTCAGCTAGATCTGTTCCTGCTATTTACATTTAGTGCAGTGCGTCCTGCTCACAGTGTTCAGCTAGATCCGTTCCTGCTATTTAAATTTAGTGCAGTGCGTCCTGCTCACAGTGTTCAGCTAGATCTGTTCCTGCTATTTACATTTAGTGCAGTGCGTCCTGCTCACAGTGTTCAGCTAGATCCGTTCCTGCTATTTACATTTAGTGCAGTGCGTCCTGCTCACAGTGTTCAGCTAGATCTGTTCCTGCTATTTACATTTAGTGCAGTGCGTCCTGCTCACAGTGTTCAGCTAGATCTGTTCCTGCTATTTAAATTTAGTGCAGTGCGTCCTGCTCACAGTGTTCAGCTAGATCTGTTCCTGCTATTTACATTTAGTGCAGTGCGTCCTGCTCACAGTGTTCAGCTAGATCTGTTCCTGCTATTTACATTTAGTGCAGTGCGTCCTGCTCACAGTGTTCAGCTAGATCCGTTCCTGTTATCTTCTAGACTATTTACATTTAGTGCAGTGCGTCCTGCTCACAGTGTTCAGCTAGATCCGTTCCTGCTATTTACATTTAGTGCAGTCAGTGCGTCCTGCTCACAGTGTTCAGCTAGATCCGTTCCTGCTCTTTACATTTAGTGCAGTGCGTCCTGCTCACAGTGTTCAGCTAGATCTGTTCCTGCTATTTACATTTAGTGCAGTCAGTGCGTCCTGCTCACAGTGTTCAGCTAGATCCGTTCCTGCTATTTACATTTAGTGCAGTGCGTCCTGCTCACAGTGTTCAGCTAGATCTGTTCCTGCTATTTACATTTAGTGCAGTGCGTCCTGCTCACAGTGTTCAGCTAGATCTGTTCCTGCTATTTACATTTAGTGCAGTCAGTGCGTCCTGCTCACAGTGTTCAGCTAGATCCGTTCCTGCTATTTACATTTAGTGCAGTCAGTGCGTCCTGCTCACAGTGTTCAGCTAGATCTGTTCCTGCTATTTACATTTAGTGCAGTGCGTCCTGCTCACAGTGTTCAGCTAGATCCGTTCCTGCTATTTACATTTAGTGCAGTGCGTCCTGCTCACAGTGTTCAGCTAGATCCGTTCCTGCTATTTACATTTAGTGCAGTGCGTCCTGCTCACAGTGTTCAGCTAGATCCGTTCCTGCTATTTACATTTAGTGCAGTGCGTCCTGCTCACAGTGTTCAGCTAGATCCGTTCCTGCTATTTACATTTAGTGCAGTCAGTGCGTCCTGCTCACAGTGTTCAGCTAGATCCGTTCCTGCTATTTACATTTAGTGCAGTCATTGCGTCCTGCTCACAGTGTTCAGCTAGATCCGTTCCTGCTATTTACATTTAGTGCAGTCAGTGCGTCCTGCTCACAGTGTTCAGCTAGATCCGTTCCTGCTATTTACATTTAGTGCAGTCAGTGCGTCCTGCTCACAGTGTTCAGCTAGATCCGTTCCTGCTATTTACATTTAGTGCAGTGCGTCCTGCTCACAGTGTTCAGCTAGATCCGTTCCTGCTATTTACATTTAGTGCAGTGCGTCCTGCTCACAGTGTTCAGCTAGATCCGTTCCTGCTATTTACATTTAGTGCAGTCAGTGCGTCCTGCTCACAGTGTTCAGCTAGATCCGTTCCTGCTATTTTCATTTAGTGCAGTCAGTGCGTCCTGCTCACAGTGTTCAGCTAGATCCGTTCCTGCTATTTACATTTAGTGCAGTGCGTCCTGCTCACAGTGTTCAGCTAGATCCGTTCCTGTTATCTTCCTACTGACAGGCAGGCTTGTCTGGTTACAGTATATAAAGCTACCTGAAGAAAATGACAGGTGTTCTATCCCAGCTTAGTGCAGCTACAGGCCATTAGTATGTCTGGAAGGCCAAGAAGGAGAGGCAGACAGTCACAAGCCAATAAGAGAGGGCAAGCAGGCTCTGTGTCTAGTGCTGGTCGTGGAGACGGTGCATCCTCATCAGCACGTGGCCATGGGACATGCTTGGCCTTTTTTTCGGCAGCTGGCCGTGTTGAGCCGCAACATGCGGAAGACTTGGTCGAGTGGATGACCAAGCCGTCCTCATCCTCCTCATCCTCTCTCACCCATGCCCAGGGTGCTTTGTCTGGCAAAGCAGCGGCCTCTTCCCTCAGCTCAATGTCATCAGTGACTCCTTCCCTAGCTCCACCATGTCCTCCTGAGGATTCCCTCGAACTGTTTGACCACAGTGTTGAATACATGCTCCAGGAGGATGCCCAGCGTTTGGAAGGCTCTGATGATGATACTGAGCTCGATGAAGGCAGTAACATGAGCACGGACAGAGGGGGTGCCCAAGAAGGACAGCAATCTGGCAGTCATGCTCCCCCTGCTGCAGCATACTGCCAGGTTTGCTCCAGTGATGAGGAGGGAGGGGATGATGAGGTCACTGACTCAACGTGGGTGCCTGATAGGAGAGAGGAGGAGGAGGAGGAGGAGGAGGCGGCACATCACCAACGAGGCAGGATGCCCTCCAGGGGCCAGCCTAAGGGCAGCACATTGACTGCATCACACCCCAAAGCTCCACATGTGCAGGGCGCTGCAGTCTCTGCGCGTTATTCAAAAAGTTCTTTGGTGTGGGCCTTTTTTGAGACGAGTGCATCAGATCGCACCGCTGCTATTTGCAACATATGTCTCAAGCGTATCTCGCGTGGCCAAAACATCTCCCGCTTGGGTACCACATGCTTGACCAGACATATGTTGACCTGCCATGCAGTTCGTTGGCAAGCATATCTAAAAGACCCACACCAAAGAACAAAGAGGATCTCTCCTTGCTCCTCATCAGCTGAGATTTCCAACCCCACTATACCTTCAGTCCTCTCTGAGACCTGCACTGAGAGGTATGAAGGTGTAGAATTAGGTGTGTCACAGCCAAGTACTTGTGGGCAATCTGCTTTTGGTACACCGACGTCAGATTGTACCAGGCAAATTTCCCTGCCCCAGCTGCTGCACCGCCGAAAGAAGTTTGCTCCCAGCCATCCACATGCCCAGCGGTTGAATGCTAGCTTGGCAAAATTGCTAGCACTTCAACTGCTGCCTTTTCAGTTGGTAGACTCTGCCCCCTTCCGTGAGTTTGTGGAATGTGCGGTTCCTCAGTGGCAGGTACCCAAACGCCACTTTTTCTCACGGAAGGCGATTCCGGCTCTCTACCGGCATGTGGAAGGCAATGTCCATGCCTCGCTGGACAGGGCGGTCAGCGGTAAGGTGCATATTACCGCTGACTCATGGTCCAGCAGGCATGGACAGGGACGTTACTTAAGTTTCATGGCGCATTGGGTGACTCTGCTGGCAGCTGGGAAGGATGCAGGACAAGGTGCAGTAGTGTTGGAGGTTGTTCCGCCACCACGCCTCCAAAATGCTGATTGTGACACACCTCTCTCCTCCACCCCCTCCTCTTCTTCTTCCTCCATGGCCTCTTCCTCGGAACCAGCGGTGCTCTGTAGGCGTTCAAGGGGCTACGCAAGTACGCAGGCCAAAAGATGCCATGCGGTGCTTGAGCTGGTGTGCTTGGGGGACAGGAGCCACACTGGGGCAGAGGTTCTGTCAGCTCTGCAGGGGCAGGTTCAGAGGTGGTTGACGCCACGCCAACTTAAGGCAGGAATGGTGGTTTGCGACAATGGCACCAACCTCCTCTCTGCCCTCCGACAGGGACAACTGACCCATGTGCCCTGTTTGGCTCACGTCCTTAACTTGGTGGTGCAGCGGTTCTTGGGCAGGTACCCGGGCTTACAGGATGTCCTGAGGCAGGCCAGGAAAGTCTGTGTGCATTTCCGCCGGTCATATAATGCCAGTGCTCGGCTGACGGACCTCCAAAAGGAGTTTAACCTGCCCAAGAACCGCCTAATCTGTGACATGCCCACCAGGTGGAACTCAACGTTGGCCATGCTGCAGCGGCTGCACACGCAGCAGAGGGCCATCAATGAGTACCTGTGCGACTATGGCACCAGGACAGGGTCAGGGGACCTTGGTTTTTTTTCCCCACGCCAGTGGGCCATGATCAGGGATGCATGCACTGTCCTGTCACCATTCGAGGAGGCCACGAGGATGGTGAGCACTGACAGTGCATGCATCAGTGACACTGTCCCCCTTGTCCACCTGTTGGAGCACACGCTGCGTGGAATAATGGACAGGGCACTTGAGGCAGAACAGAGGCAGGAAGAAGAGGACTTCCTTAGCTCTCAAGGCCCCCTTTATCCAGACAGTGTTCCTGCGTGCCCACCGATCACACAGGAAGAGGACGAGGAGGAGGAGGAGGAGGAGGAAGATTGTGTCAGTATGGAGGTGGAGCCTGGCACTCAGCATCAGCAGTCTTTAAGGGATCAGTCCCAAGGAACACATGGACTTGTACGTGGCTGGGAGGAGGTGGCTGCGGACGTTGTTGTCCTTAGTGACCCAGAGGACTCCGGACCGAATGCCTCAGCAAACCTACGCTGCATGGCCTCCCTGATCCTGCAAAGTCTGCGTAAGGATCCTCGTATTCGTGGTATCAAGTAGAAGGACCAATACTGGCTGGCAACCCTCCTTGATCCACGTTACAAGGGTAAGGTTGCGGACCTTATCTTGCCATCGCAGAGGGAGCAGAGGATGAAACATCTTCGGGAGGCCTTGCAGAAAGGTCTGTGCAACGCGTTCCCAGAGACTGGGAGGTTACAAACTCCTGTTTCTGGACAACGTGTTGCTGAGGCTTCGGTCAGTCAAAGAAGGAGCGGTGGAGAAGGTGGCCGTCTGACCGATGCGTTCAGACAATTTTTTGGTCCGCAGCCCCAAGGTATGATCGGTTCCAGCAACCATCGCCAGCGTCTGTTTTACATGGTGCAGGAATACCTAGGGGTAAGATCAGACTTGGACACCTTTCCCACCGAAAATCCTCTGGGTTACTGGGTCTTGAGGATGGATCACTGGCCAGAGCTTGCACAGTATGCAATTGAGCTACTGGCCTGTCCTGCATCCAGCGTTCTTTCGGAACGCACATTCAGTGCTGCTGGAGGCGTGGTAACCGATCACAGGGTGCGTCTGTCCACCGACTCGGTCGATCGGCTGACCTTCATAAAAATGAATCAGTCTTGGATTACCACCAGCTACCAAGCACCTGATGCTGATGTAACTGAATAATTTTTTTCAGATCCCTTCAAAGACTGCCTATGCTGATGCTGAGTGACTATCCCTGAGTAATTATCCTCTTCCTCCTCAATCATCACGCTGATAGCTTGTAAGAACATTTTTGGTTCTGGGCGCCACCACCAGTGCCTAAGGCACAATTTTTCAGCCCCTGTTTAACAGGGGCGTGTAATTACAATTTTTGATGTAATACTTTGCAGCAGGGCTCGTTCCTGCATTCCAACTAGAGTGTCTGTGAGGGGTTGCAGTGTTGTGGCACCAGCACCAGTGCCTAAGGCCCAATTTTTCTGCCCCTGTCTAACAGGGGCGTGTAATTACAATTTTTGATGCAATACTTTGCAGCAGGGCTCGTTCCTGCATTCCAACTAGAGTGTCTGTGAGGGGTTGCAGTGTTGTGGCACCAGCACCAGTGCCTAAGGCCCAATTTTTCTGCCCCTGTCTAACAGGGGCGTGTAATTACAATTTTTGATGCAATACTTTGCAGCAGGGCTCGTTCCTGCGTTCCAACTAGAGTGTCTGTGAGGGGTTGCAGTGTTGTGGCACCAGCACCAGTGCCTAAGGACCAATTTTTCTGCCCCTGTCTAACAGGGGCGTGTAATTACAATTTTTGATGCAATACTTTGCAGCAGGGCTCGTTCCTGCGTTCCAACTAGAGTGTCTGTCTGTGAGGGGTTTCAGTGTTGTGGCACCAGCACCAGTGCCTAAGGCCTAATTTTTCAGCTCCTGTTCAACAGGGGCATGTAATTACAATTCTTGATCTAATATTTCACAGCAGGGCCCTGTGAGGGCTTACAGTGTTGTGGCCACAGCAACACCTAAGGCCCAAATTTCTGCTGAGTATATAGGGCAGGACCCTACTTTCAAACATCTAACTTACAAACGACTCCTACTTGCAAACGGAAGGAGACAACAGGAAGTGAGATGAAATCTACCCCTAGGAAGGGAAATTCTCTCCTGTAAGAGTTAATATGGGAAAACAATTTCTCCTTTCCACTGATGCTTTCCAATCCTTGTTCCACAAAAAAACCCAAATTTTCAAAAAACATTTTTCATTGGGACAAAAAAGTGAGGTGAAATCTTCTGAAGAGGAGGAAAGACAGTAAAACAAATGTCACAGGGGTGATAACCCTTCCCTATGTTTTCCAAAAAGCTTAAAAAAGATTTTTTGGCTGGAGCTAAACACGTTAAAAATGTACCTGTTCAAAATTACAAAGAGATTCTACTTAACAACAAACCTACAGTCCCTGTCTTGTTTGCACCGCCTGTATACTGCTGTTCAGAGTATATAGGGCCTTTCCTTATTTTAATTTGGGTGCGGGGTTCCCCTTAATATCCATACAGGACCCAAAGGGCCTGGTAATGGACTGGGGGGGTACCCATGCCGTTTGTCTCACTGATTTTCATCCATATTGCCATGACCCGACATGACATTAAACCCGCAAGCAGTTTTAAATGAGATTTTTTCCTTTAAAAATGACATTTGGTGCAAGGACTGTTCTAAACATGGGAAACACGCGTCACTTTACAGGCATACTATAGACACCCCCCAGGTACGATATTTAAAGGAATATTTCACTTTTTTTTTTTTTACTTTAAGCATCATTAAAATCACTGCTCCCGAAAAAACGGCCGTTTTTAAAAGTTTTTTTTTGCATTGATACATGTCCCCTGGGGTAGGACCCGGGTCCCCAAACCCTTTTTCGGACAATACCATGCAAATTAGCCTTTAAAATGAGCACTTTTGATTTTGAACGTTCGAGTCCCATAGACGTCAATGGGGTTCTAACGTTCGTGCGAACTTTCTGTCCGTTCGCGGGTTCTGGTGCGAACCGAACCAGGGGGTGTTCGGCTCATCCCTACTCAGTACTCCTACCAAGACCCCTCAGTCCTGATGCAAGCAGTGGGCTGGTTTTTGGAAGGAGTTATGCAAGCCCTCAGCCCTGATGCAAGCAATGGGCTGGTTCTTGGGAAGAGTTACGCAAGCCCTCAGTCCTGATGCAAGCCGTGGTCTGGTTCTTGGGAGGAGTTATGCAAGCCCTCAGCCCTGATGCAAGCCGTGGGCTGGTTCTTGGGAGGAGTTATGCAAGCCCTCAGCCCTGATGCAAGCCATGGGCTGGTTCTTGGGAGGAGTTATGCAAGCCCTCAGCCTTGATGCAAGCAGTGGGCTGGTTCTTGGGAAGAGTTACGCAAGCCCTCAGCCCCGATGCAAGCAGTGGGCTGGTACTTGGGATGAGTTATGCAAGCCCACAGCCCTTATGCAAGCCGTGGGCTGGTTATTGGGAGGAGTTATGCAAGCCCTCAGCCCTGATGCAAGCAGTGGGCTGGTTCTTGGGAAGAGTTACGCAAGCCCTCAGCCCAGATGCAAGCCGTGGGCTGGTTATTGGGAGGAGTTATGCAAGCCCTCAGCCCTGATGCAAGCAGTGGGCTGGTTCTTGGGAGGAGTTATGCAAGCCCTCAGCCCTGATGCAAGCAGTGGGCTGGTTCTTGGGAGGAGTTATGCAAGCCCTCCGCCCTGATGCAAGCAGTGGGCTGGCTCGTGGGAGGCTTTATGCAAGCTCTCAGCCCTAATGCAAGCAGTGGGCTGGTTCTTGGGAGGCTTTATGCAAGCTCTCAGCCCTGATGCAAGCAGTGGGCTGGTTCTTGGGAGGGGTTATGCAAGCCCTCAGACACGATGCAAGCCGTGGGCTGGTTTTTGGGAGGAGTTATGCAAGCACTCAGCCCTGATGCAAGCAGTGGGCTGGTTCTTGGGAGGAGTTATGCAAATATCAAAATGCCTTAATGGGCGGATGTCAATTCAAAGGAGTGGTTGTTCGCTTGTTCCTCCCTTTCCCCTCATCGACATGCTAATGACAGTTTTAATTAAAATCTTTCTGTTTTCATCACTGAGCCTCTGTGCTTGTGTATGCAATGCAGGCAGACCTTCATTTTTGATGCTGTAATGCCAACCTGGTCGTTGGTCCCTTTAAGCCGTCCAGCAGAACGTTGCTCCTTCACCGTTGCTCACCTACATGTACATTGCTTCCTGAAGACATCACAGCACCAGGCCTCAGAACTTCTCTCAAGAGCCCTCAGCACCGATGCAAGCAGTGGGCTGCCTCTTGGGAGGAGTTATGCAAATATCAAAAAACCTTAATGGGCGGATGTCAATCCAAAGGAGTGGTTGTTCTCTTGTTCCTCCCTTTCCCCTCGTGAACAGGCTAATGACGTCTTTAATTCAAATCTTTCTGTTTTCTTTACTGAGCCTCTGTGCTTGTGTATGCAATGCAGGCAGATCGTCATTTTTGCTGTTGTAATGCCAACCTGGTCGTTGGTCCCTTTAAGCCGTTCAGCAGAATATTGCTCCTTCACCGCTGCTCGTCTACATGTACATAGCTTCCTGTGGACATCACAGCGCCCTGCTCAGTACTCCTACCAAGACCCCTCAGTCCTGATGCAAGCAGTGGGCTGGTTTTTGGAAGGAGTTATGCAAGCCCTCAGCCCTGATGCAAGCAATGGGCTGGTTCTTGGGAAGAGTTACGCAAGCCCTCAGTCCTGATGCAAGCCGTGGTCTGGTTCTTGGGAGGAGTTATGCAAGCCCTCAGCCCTGATGTAAGCCGTGGGCTGGTTCTTGGGAGGAGTTATGCAAGCCCTCAGCCCTGATGCAAGCCATGGGCTGGTTCTTGGGAGGAGTTATGCAAGCCCTCAGCCTTGATGCAAGCAGTGGGCTGGTTCTTGGGAAGAGTTACGCAAGCCCTCAGCCCCGATGCAAGCCGTGGGCTGCTTCTTGGGAGGAGTTATGCAAGCCCTCAGCCCTGATGCAAGCAGTGGGCTGGTTCTTGGGAGGAGTTATGCAAGCCCTCAGCCCTGATGTAAGCAGTGGGCTGGTTCTTGGGAGGAGTTATGCAAGCCCTCAGCCCTGATGCAAGCAGTGGGCTGGTTTGTGGGAGGCTTTATGCAAGCTCTCAGCCCTGATGCAAGCAGTGGGCTGGTTCTTGGGAGGCTTTATGCAAGCTCTCAGCCCTGATGCAAGCAGTGGGCTGGTTCTTGGGAGGGGTTATGCAAGCCCTCAGACACGATGCAAGCCGTGGGCTAGTTTTTGGGAGGAGTTATGCAAGCACTCAGCCATGATGCAAGCAGTGGGCTGGTTCTTCGGAGGAGTTATGCAAATATCAAAATGCCTTAATGGGCGGATGTCAATCTAAAGAAGTGGTTGTTCACTTGTTCCTCCCTTTCCCCGCATCAACATGCTAATGACAGTTTTAATTAAAATCTTTCTGTTTTCATCACTGAGCCTTTGTGCTTGTGTATGCAATGCAGGCAGACCGTCATTTTTGATGCTGTAATGCCAACCTGGTCATTGGTCCCTTTAAGCCGTCCAGCAGAACGTTGCTCCTTCACCGTTGCTCACCTACATGTACATTGCTTCCTGAAGACATCACAGCACCCGGCCTCAGCACTCCTCTCAAGATCCCTCAGTTCTGATGCAAGCAGTGGACTGGCTCTTGGGAGGAGTTATACAAATATCAAAATGCCTTGATGGGCGGATATCAGTCTAAAGGTAACACTTTGCCCAGGAAGTTAATTGCTGGATCAGGAGAGTTACTGGCCCCCTGAAACACTTTGGATTTTTTTTTTAGTACAAACTAATAAATTAATTTGGATTCTTTTATCCTTTGGTCTGGCACTCCTTCCATTTGTGCGTGTTTTTTATTTTTATTTTTCTGGTAACACTTTGTGGGGGAAGGTAATTGTTGGATCAGCAGTGAAAAGTCAGAACGCCTAGGGTAGGATCGGGGGTGACCAAGAGATCCCTTCACCATAGATGGATGGCCCCTCACCTGCAATCTTCGACCTGAAACAGGTCACACAGCATGTAAACCAAGTAGGTAAGCTGAGAGCCGGGCGGTAATAACTCCACAAAAGCTGCTCTCTCTCTCATCAGATGGCATATGAAATGAAGCAAAGATAATATAGTGCTCTCCGTTTCTAAACTTTATTAAATGAAGTAAAACAAACTGGTGCACTCACATAACACAGCACTCAGACCCGAGTGCCGGCTGGATAGCGTGTAATCGTATGTTGACTGACAGCCGCGGGTGACGTCATGCGCTCCTGGCCCCCGTACGCGTTACGTCCTGTGGGCGGGACTTCATCAGCGTGGGGCGGGACACGCAGTCGTCAGCCCGCACAGTTGATATAGAGTGGCATGGTAACCAATGCTCCAATCATAGCAAAGATCAACTCAACCAGAGGACGCGAGCCCGCACGTCACTCCGGCCACGCCTATTGCATAAAGACACACATCCTCTCACAAAGTGAAAGGGTAGTGAAAAACAAAGCCATTATATCCCAGACGTATAATAATTATAAGGCTGTGAAGGGATTACAGCTCAAAGAAAATGTCTGAAATAAAAGAAACCACCCTTAAAAAAGAGAAGTATCAGGCTAGTTAAACATCCCTTACTTACAGGGAAAATATAAACAATAAAGTTGCACTAAAATCGCTAAAAATCGCATATATAAATGCAAATTATTATTAAAAAAATTGTTAAAAAATATGACAATCACGCCACGGGTGTCACCCAAATACGATCACACTTACATATTCCATACAATAAATTGTACACAAATAAATAATACAGAAATTAATAAAAAATTAACAAAAACTCATCTATTAGAAATAAAACAATTTAGGTCAAAATCCACGTTCATACCTGCCGAAGATAGGACCTTGGTCTCATAGATCCAAAAGGATTCCCTACGGCTAAGTTGTCGGATATAATGACCCCCTCTCCAGTGGCGAGGAACCTTTTCGATCCCCCAAAATTTGAGACATTTGGGGTCTCTATTATGGCATAGGCGAAAATGCCTAGATACACTGTGGGTTTTAACCCCCCGTTTGATATTACTGATATGTTCGCCGACCCTAACGTGTAAAGCCCTTGAGGTGCGGCCCACATACTGGAGTCCACAATCGCACTCCAGCATGTAGACCACCCCTACCGACGAACAAGTAATAAGACCTTCAATTACGTATTTTTTCTGCGTGCTGTTTGAAATAAAATCTTTGCGCCTTTTAATATTCTTACTGGCCTTCCTACAAGTGGCACACTTACCACAAGCATAAAAACCCGAAAGAAAACCAAACATTTTGTTGATTCCAGTTTTGGGTGGGTCAATGACTCCCGGGGCCAATCGGTCACGCAAAGAAGGAGCTTTACGATATATAAACCGTGGACGCTCCGGCAGTACAGGACCCAAAGTACGGTCACTTTTTAATATAGGCCAGTGTTTAACTATAATCTGTTCAAGTTTTTTATACTGGATATTATAATCAAGTATGATCCGGTAACTAGTAGTGGCTTCTTCACTTGAGAGGGGTTTCGGCCTATCTGCCACTATAGAATTCCTGTCGGTGGATAGTACTCTCGAAATTTCAGAGTCAACCATGGTCTGCGTGTAACCTTTTTCTTTAAACCTAGTTGCCAAGATTTGGGACTGTGATAGGAAATCTTCATCGGAGGTACAATTGCGACGTAAGCGGATAAATTGTCCACGCGGAATGTTACAGAGCCACGATTTGTGGTGACAACTAGTCAGTGGGATGTACGCATTCCTGTCCGTCGCTTTGAAGTGATTCCTTGTTTGAAAAACTCCCTCTCCTTTAAATATTTCTAAGTCTAGAAATGTTATCTGTTGTTTATCTATAGTCCATGTCAGCTCAATGTTTTTGGTGTTATCATTCAGCTTTCCCATGAAACATTGCAAACTAGTTAGATCACCTTCCCACACCATGATTACATCATCGATGTACCTTCTATAGCACAGCAATTCCGATGGAGGGTCATGAAAAATAATATCTTCCTCCCAGTGGGCCATAAAAAGGTTGGCCACACTGGGAGCAAACCTAGCCCCCATGGCGACTCCTCGTGCCTGCAAGAAATAGTCACCATTAAACCAAAAATAATTACTCAATAAGCAAAATTCTAAACCTTCCAGTAAAAAGGATATATGGTCTTTTGAGAGCTCAGTGGTGGTCAAAGCCCACCTAACGGAATCTAAGGCCTGTTGGTGGTCAATAATCGTATAAAGAGACCCGACATCTGCAGTAATCAGAAAACAAGAGGGGGTACATGGGAGAGTAGACAAGATTTGCAAAACTTGTTTAGCGTCACGCAGAAAAGCTTTGGTTTGAGTGACGAGTGGTTGAAGGAAGAAATCCAAGTACTGGCCTAGCCTGGAAGTAACAGAATCAATTCCGTTTACGATCGGGCGACCAGGTGGGAACTCCGCATTTTTATGCAATTTTGGCAAAATATATATAATGGGAGTCCGACAATAAAATGGATCTAAATACGCCGCCTCCTTAGAATTCAGAATACCCCTACTTTTACCTTTTTCTACTAGTAAATGTAGATTATTCTTAAAGGTTAACATAGGGTCTCCTCTCAGAGGTAAGTAAGTGTTCCTGTCATTCAATAGTTTCTCCATCTCAGTTTGGTAATAAGCTTTACTGAGCACCACCAATCCACCCCCCTTATCCGCTGGACGGATTACAATATCCTTCCTTTGCTCAAGGGAGGATATACCTCTTTTGATGGCCTGAGAATCCCTAGCCTTCTTAATCCTGAGTTTTTCAAGATCTTGACAGACCATGTTCCTAAACACCTCCAAGTGTTTGTTGTCACCACAGAGAGGATTAAAAACAGATCGATTCCGAAGGTTGGAATGTTTAGAGACGATATCAACCTGAGGGGTGGTCCGTTGAACAGGGTTGGAAAGAAAGTACTTTTTGATATTTAAACTGCGAATATATTTATGTATGCTGACATATGCTTGAAACTTATTTAAGTTACGAATCGGGGCAAACTTCAGACCACGATCCAACACTAGTGTTTCATCAGTGGTCAGAGGGATACCACTTAAATTATAGATCCCCGTGCCTAGTGGGGTCTTGGCCTTTTGGAGTCGTCTTCCCCCCCTGCACCCTCTCTGTGTTTTCTTTTTAGGCTGCCTTGGTTGTTCCGCAAGTCCTGGGGACCTCTCCTTTGGTCCTGAGGACTTGCATAGCCGGTCGGGTCTCTTACCCACACTGGGGTCTGTGGAGGTCCCCTCCAGGGGGTCCTCTCTTGGCCTAAAAAATGATTCTGATCAAATTGCTGATTTTCCTGGAGGTTTTGTAGGGGGGCAAAGTTATTAGAGGTATACACTGGTTCATTTCTATGGGTAGAGTTACCTCTTCCTCGGGGCCTACCTCTTCCCCTAGTAGGCACTGTTTGCCACGTATAATTGTTTGGGTATTGGGGATGGTAATCGTAATTGTTTACCTGTGGAGCTGGGTGGGAATTAGAATTTCTCTTCCCTCGACCCCGTTTGTTATTTCTGGAAGATCCATGACTTCCTCCTCTGGATGTATCTCGTACAATGGGTACATAATGGGATTGCTGAGATACAGATACAGGTGCTTCGTGATTAGAGTATCCCTGAGGGGGCATAGTTGCTCCTACTACTGGTACATTAACCACCGTCCCATCGGGGCCATTTACTGATGTTGCATCCTGGGATTGCCATTTGAAAATAATTTTCCCTTCAAAATCGTTAACATCACGCAGAAATTTTTTTCTCTTTTTATCGCGTGTTTCTTTATCCCATTTAATGAGTTTGGTTTTTAGTTCTCCTGACAGTTGAATAAATTCACTAGAGTCTTTGGAACACTCAATGCGGTCAGTGATTTCCTTAATCTGCTTATCCAACTGTTTCTGTTTCCTTTGCTTACGCAAAAGCAACAAACGGAGGAGATCAAAACTTTTATCTACAAAGAAATTACACCATTCCACATTAGACTCATTGTCAGTCAAACCATCATTGGGTGGTAAATCCCACCGTAGACGCCTGGGTACAATGTTAGCAAACAAATATTGTTCAAACGTCACTATATCCCACCAGGTCTTAATCTTTTTCTCGAACAGGTGGCCCAGTTTTCTAAATGAAAACACAAGGTCATCCTGTTGCGGGACAACAGCTTCCCTAGAAAAAACCTCAGTGAGAACAATCTCTCGATTTTCAACATAGGTGAACACATCCATAATCAGCAGCTAAGTGAACGTGAATTAAATGATCATAAATAAAAAATTAAATAACTCAGCGCTGACACAAAGACAATAAAAATAAAATGCAGACAAGCACAAAGGCAAATTCAACAAACACCTCAAAAATCATATATGTAGTAAAAGTGCTGCGCAAATAAATTGTCCATAAAATATAAACTAAAATAAGAGATGAGATGAGATCCCCAGTGAAAAGTCAGAACGCCTAGGGTAGGATCGGGGGTGACCAAGAGATCCCTTCACCATAGATGGATGGCCCCTCACCTGCAATCTTCGACCTGAAACAGGTCACACAGCATGTAAACCAAGTAGGTAAGCTGAGAGCCGGGCGGTAATAACTCCACAAAAGCTGCTCTCTCTCTCATCAGATGGCATATGAAATGAAGCAAAGATAATATAGTGCTCTCCGTTTCTAAACTTTATTAAATGAAGTAAAACAAACTGGTGCACTCACATAACACAGCACTCAGATCCGAGTGCCGGCTGGATAGCGTGTAATCGTATGTTGACTGACAGCCGCGGGTGACGTCATGCGCTCCTGGCCCCCGTACGCGTTACGTCCTGTGGGCGGGACTTCATCAGCGTGGGGCGGGACACGCAGTCGTCAGCCCGCACAGTTGATATAGAGTGGCATGGTAACCAATGCTCCAATCATAGCAAAGATCAACTCAACCAGAGGACGCGAGCCCGCACGTCACTCCGGCCACGCCTATTGCATAAAGACACACATCCTCTCACAAAGTGAAAGGGTAGTGAAAAACAAAGCCATTATATCCCAGACGTATAATAATTATAAGGCTGTGAAGGGATTACAGCTCAAAGAAAATGTCTGAAATAAAAGAAACCACCCTTAAAAAAGAGAAGTATCAGGCTAGTTAAACATCCCTTACTTACAGGGAAAATATAAACAATAAAGTTGCACTAAAATCGCTAAAAATCGCATATATAAATGCAAATTATTATTAAAAAAATTGTTAAAAAATATGACAATCACGCCACGGGTGTCACCCAAATACGATCACACTTACATATTCCATACAATAAATTGTACACAAATAAATAATACAGAAATTAATAAAAAATTAACAAAAACTCATCTATTAGAAATAAAACAATTTAGGTCAAAATCCACGTTCATACCTGCCGAAGATAGGACCTTGGTCTCATAGATCCAAAAGGATTCCCTACGGCTAAGTTGTCGGATATAATGACCCCCTCTCCAGTGGCGAGGAACCTTTTCGATCCCCCAAAATTTGAGACATTTGGGGTCTCTATTATGGCATAGGCGAAAATGCCTAGATACACTGTGGGTTTTAACCCCCCGTTTGATATTACTGATATGTTCGCCGACCCTAACGTGTAAAGCCCTTGAGGTGCGGCCCACATACTGGAGTCCACAATCGCACTCCAGCATGTAGACCACCCCTACCGACGAACAAGTAATAAGACCTTCAATTACGTATTTTTTCTGCGTGCTGTTTGAAATAAAATCTTTGCGCCTTTTAATATTCTTACTGGCCTTCCTACAAGTGGCACACTTACCACAAGCATAAAAACCCGAAAGAAAACCAAACATTTTGTTGATTCCAGTTTTGGGTGGGTCAATGACTCCCGGGGCCAATCGGTCACGCAAAGAAGGAGCTTTACGATATATAAACCGTGGATTTTATTTCAAACAGCACGCAGAAAAAAATACGTAATTGAAGGTCTTATTACTTGTTCGTCGGTAGGGGTGGTCTACATGCTGGAGTGCGATTGTGGACTCCAGTATGTGGGCCGCACCTCAAGGGCTTTACACGTTAGGGTCGGCGAACATATCAGTAATATCAAACGGGGGGTTAAAACCCACAGTGTATCTAGGCATTTTCGCCTATGCCATAATAGAGACCCCAAATGTCTCAAATTTTGGGGGATCGAAAAGGTTCCTCGCCACTGGAGAGGGGGTCATTATATCCGACAACTTAGCCGTAGGGAATCCTTTTGGATCTATGAGACCAAGGTCCTATCTTCGGCAGGTAATGAACGTGGATTTTGACCTAAATTGTTTTATTTCTAATAGATGAGTTTTTGTTAATTTTTTATTAATTTCTGTATTATTTATTTGTGTACAATTTATTGTATGGAATATGTAAGTGTGATCGTATTTGGGTGACACCCGTGGCGTGATTGTCATATTTTTTAACAATTTTTTTAATAATAATTTGCATTTATATATGCGATTTTTAGCGATTTTAGTGCAACTTTATTGTTTATATTTTCCCTGTAAGTAAGGGATGTTTAACTAGCCTGATACTTCTCTTTTTTAAGGGTGGTTTCTTTTATTTCAGACATTTTCTTTGAGCTGTAATCCCTTCACAGCCTTATAATTATTATACGTCTGGGATATAATGGCTTTGTTTTTCACTACCCTTTCACTTTGTGAGAGGATGTGTGTCTTTATGCAATAGGCGTGGCCGGAGTGACGTGCGGGCTCGCGTCCTCTGGTTGAGTTGATCTTTGCTATGATTGGAGCATTGGTTACCATGCCACTCTATATCAACTGTGCGGGCTGACGACTGCGTGTCCCGCCCCACGCTGATGAAGTCCCGCCCACAGGACGTAACGCGTACGGGGGCCAGGAGCGCATGACGTCACCCGCGGCTGTCAGTCAACATACGATTACACGCTATCCAGCCGGCACTCGGATCTGAGTGCTGTGTTATGTGAGTGCACCAGTTTGTTTTACTTCATTTAATAAAGTTTAGAAACGGAGAGCACTATATTATCTTTGCTTCATTTCATATGCCATCTGATGAGAGAGAGAGCAGCTTTTGTGGAGTTATTACCGCCCGGCTCTCAGCTTACCTACTTGGTTTACATGCTGTGTGACCTGTTTCAGGTCGAAGATTGCAGGTGAGGGGCCATCCATCTATGGTGAAGGGATCTCTTGGTCACCCCCGATCCTACCCTAGGCGTTCTGACTTTTCACTGGGGATCTCATCTCATCTCTTATTTTAGTTTATATTTTATGGACAATTTATTTGCGCAGCACTTTTACTACATATATGATTTTTGAGGTGTTTGTTGAATTTGCCTTTGTGCTTGTCTGCATTTTATTTTTATTGTCTTTGTGTCAGCGCTGAGTTATTTAATTTTTTATTTATGATCATTTAATTCACGTTCACTTAGCTGCTGATTATGGATGTGTTCACCTATGTTGAAAATCGAGAGATTGTTCTCACTGAGGTTTTTTCTAGGGAAGCTGTTGTCCCGCAACAGGATGACCTTGTGTTTTCATTTAGAAAACTGGGCCACCTGTTCGAGAAAAAGATTAAGACCTGGTGGGATATAGTGACGTTTGAACAATATTTGTTTGCTAACATTGTACCCAGGCGTCTACGGTGGGATTTACCACCCAATGATGGTTTGACTGACAATGAGTCTAATGTGGAATGGTGTAATTTCTTTGTAGATAAAAGTTTTGATCTCCTCCGTTTGTTGCTTTTGCGTAAGCAAAGGAAACAGAAACAGTTGGATAAGCAGATTAAGGAAATCACTGACCGCATTGAGTGTTCCAAAGACTCTAGTGAATTTATTCAACTGTCAGGAGAACTAAAAACCAAACTCATTAAATGGGATAAAGAAACACGCGATAAAAAGAGAAAAAAATTTCTGCGTGATGTTAACGATTTTGAAGGGAAAATTATTTTCAAATGGCAATCCCAGGATGCAACATCAGTAAATGGCCCCGATGGGACGGTGGTTAATGTACCAGTAGTAGGAGCAACTATGCCCCCTCAGGGATACTCTAATCACGAAGCACCTGTATCTGTATCTCAGCAATCCCATTATGTACCCATTGTCGAGATACATCCAGAGGAGGAAGTCATGGATCTTCCAGAAATAACAAACGGGGTCGAGGGAAGAGAAATTCTAATTCCCACCCAGCTCCACAGGTAAACAATTACGATTACCATCCCCAATACCCAAACAATTATACGTGGCAAACAGTGCTTACTAGGGGAAGAGGTAGGCCCCGAGGAAGAGGTAACTCTACCCATAGAAATGAACCAGTGTATACCTCTAATAACTTTGCCCCCCTACAAAACCTCCAGGAAAATCAGCAATTTGATCAGAATCATTTTTTAGGCCAAGAGAGGACCCCCTGGAGGGGACCTCCACAGACCCCAGTGTGGGTAAGAGACCCGACCGGCTATGCAAGTCCTCAGGACCAAAGGAGAGGTCCCCAGGACTTGCGGAACAACCAAGGCAGCCTAAAAAGAAAACACAGAGAGGGTGCAGGGGGGGAAGACGACTCCAAAAGGCCAAGACCCCACTAGGCACGGGGATCTATAATTTAAGTGGTATCCCTCTGACCACTGATGAAACACTAGTGTTGGATCGTGGTCTGAAGTTTGCCCCGATTCGTAACTTAAATAAGTTTCAAGCATATGTCAGCATACATAAATATATTCGCAGTTTAAATATCAAAAAGTACTTTCTTTCCAACCCTGTTCAACGGACCACCCCTCAGGTTGATATCGTCTCTAAACATTCCAACCTTCGGAATCGATCTGTTTTTAATCCTCTCTGTGGTGACAACAAACACTTGGAGGTGTTTAGGAACATGGTCTGTCAAGATCTTGAAAAACTCAGGATTAAGAAGGCTAGGGATTCTCAGGCCATCAAAAGAGGTATATCCTCCCTTGAGCAAAGGAAGGATATTGTAATCCGTCCAGCGGATAAGGGGGGTGGATTGGTGGTGCTCAGTAAAGCTTATTACCAAACTGAGATGGAGAAACTATTGAATGACAGGAACACTTACTTACCTCTGAGAGGAGACCCTATGTTAACCTTTAAGAATAATCTACATTTACTAGTAGAAAAAGGTAAAAGTAGGGGTATTCTGAATTCTAAGGAGGCGGCGTATTTAGATCCATTTTATTGTCGGACTCCCATTATATATATTTTGCCAAAATTGCATAAAAATGCGGAGTTCCCACCTGGTCGCCCGATCGTAAACGGAATTGATTCTGTTACTTCCAGGCTAGGCCAGTACTTGGATTTCTTCCTTCAACCACTCGTCACTCAAACCAAAGCTTTTCTGCGTGACGCTAAACAAGTTTTGCAAATCTTGTCTACTCTCCCATGTACCCCCTCTTGTTTTCTGATTACTGCAGATGTCGGGTCTCTTTATACGATTATTGACCACCAACAGGCCTTAGATTCCGTTAGGTGGGCTTTGACCACCACTGAGCTCTCAAAAGACCATATATCCTTTTTACTGGAAGGTTTAGAATTTTGCTTATTGAGTAATTATTTTTGGTTTAATGGTGACTATTTCTTGCAGGCACGAGGAGTCGCCATGGGGGCTAGGTTTGCTCCCAGTGTGGCCAACCTTTTTATGGCCCACTGGGAGGAAGATATTATTTTTCATGACCCTCCATCGGAATTGCTGTGCTATAGAAGGTACATCGATGATGTAATCATGGTGTGGGAAGGTGATCTAACTAGTTTGCAATGTTTCATGGGAAAGCTGAATGATAACACCAAAAACATTGAGCTGACATGGACTATAGATAAACAACAGATAACATTTCTAGACTTAGAAATATTTAAAGGAGAGGGAGTTTTTCAAACAAGGAATCACTTCAAAGCGACGGACAGGAATGCGTACATCCCACTGACTAGTTGTCACCACAAATCGTGGCTCTGTAACATTCCGCGTGGACAATTTATCCGCTTACGTCGCAATTGTACCTCCGATGAAGATTTCCTATCACAGTCCCAAATCTTGGCAACTAGGTTGAAAGAAAAAGGTTACACGCAGACCATGGTTGACTCTGAAATTTCGAGAGTACTATCCACCGACAGGAATTCTATAGTGGCAGATAGGCCGAAACCCCTCTCAAGTGAAGAAGCCACTACTAGTTACCGGATCATACTTGATTATAATATCCAGTATAAAAAACTTGAACAGATTATAGTTAAACACTGGCCTATATTAAAAAGTGACCGTACTTTGGGTCCTGTACTGCCGGAGCGTCCACGGTTTATATATCGTAAAGCTCCTTCTTTGCGTGACCGATTGGCCCCGGGAGTCATTGACCCACCCAAAACTGGAATCAACAAAATGTTTGGTTTTCTTTCGGGTTTTTATGCTTGTGGTAAGTGTGCCACTTGTAGGAAGGCCAGTAAGAATATTAAAAGGCGCAAAGATTTTATTTCAAACAGCACGCAGAAAAAATACGTAATTGAAGGTCTTATTACTTGTTCGTCGGTAGGGGTGGTCTACATGCTGGAGTGCGATTGTGGACTCCAGTATGTGGGCCGCACCTCAAGGGCTTTACACGTTAGGGTCGGCGAACATATCAGTAATATCAAACGGGGGGTTAAAACCCACAGTGTATCTAGGCATTTTCGCCTATGCCATAATAGAGACCCCAAATGTCTCAAATTTTGGGGGATCGAAAAGGTTCCTCGCCACTGGAGAGGGGGTCATTATATCCGACAACTTAGCCGTAGGGAATCCTTTTGGATCTATGAGACCAAGGTCCTATCTTCGGCAGGTATGAACGTGGATTTTGACCTAAATTGTTTTATTTCTAATAGATGAGTTTTTGTTAATTTTTTATTAATTTCTGTATTATTTATTTGTGTACAATTTATTGTATGGAATATGTAAGTGTGATCGTATTTGGGTGACACCCGTGGCGTGATTGTCATATTTTTTAACAATTTTTTTAATAATAATTTGCATTTATATATGCGATTTTTAGCGATTTTAGTGCAACTTTATTGTTTATATTTTCCCTGTAAGTAAGGGATGTTTAACTAGCCTGATACTTCTCTTTTTTAAGGGTGGTTTCTTTTATTTCAGACATTTTCTTTGAGCTGTAATCCCTTCACAGCCTTATAATTATTATACGTCTGGGATATAATGGCTTTGTTTTTCACTACCCTTTCACTTTGTGAGAGGATGTGTGTCTTTATGCAATAGGCGTGGCCGGAGTGACGTGCGGGCTCGCGTCCTCTGGTTGAGTTGATCTTTGCTATGATTGGAGCATTGGTTACCATGCCACTCTATATCAACTGTGCGGGCTGACGACTGCGTGTCCCGCCCCACGCTGATGAAGTCCCGCCCACAGGACGTAACGCGTACGGGGGCCAGGAGCGCATGACGTCACCCGCGGCTGTCAGTCAACATACGATTACACGCTATCCAGCCGGCACTCGGATCTGAGTGCTGTGTTATGTGAGTGCACCAGTTTGTTTTACTTCATTTAATAAAGTTTAGAAACGGAGAGCACTATATTATCTTTGCTTCATTTCATATGCCATCTGATGAGAGAGAGAGCAGCTTTTGTGGAGTTATTACCGCCCGGCTCTCAGCTTACCTACTTGGTTTACATGCTGTGTGACCTGTTTCAGGTCGAAGATTGCAGGTGAGGGGCCATCCATCTATGGTGAAGGGATCTCTTGGTCACCCCCGATCCTACCCTAGGCGTTCTGACTTTTCACTGGGGATCTCATCTCATCTCTTATTTTAGTTTATATTTTATGGACAATTTATTTGCGCAGCACTTTTACTACATATATGATTTTTGAGGTGTTTGTTGAATTTGCCTTTGTGCTTGTCTGCATTTTATTTTTATTGTCTTTGTGTCAGCGCTGAGTTATTTAATTTTTTATATATAATTGTTGGATCAGGACAGTTACTGGCCAGCAGTGTCTGTGCGAGCACTGAAGGAGGAGCTTCTTTGACCCCTGAAATGCGTTGGCTTTTTTTTTTTTTTTAGTACAAACTAATAAATGTAGATTGACAGCAGCGGGAGCCATTTGCTCCCGCTGCATTCAATTACAGCCAGTGAGCCAAGCAAGAGACGGAGGGGGCGGAGCCGAGCCGCGGCTTTGTGTGTGAATGGACACACAGGGCCACAGGTCGGGAGCGCGCCTGCTTGGGTTCCCCCACAGCAAGCTGCTTGCTGTGGGGGCACCCGGCAGGAGGGAGGGACCAGGAGCACTGGCTTGGGACCCGAGATGAGGAGGATCGGGGTTGCTCTGTGCAAATCTCATTACACAGAGCAGGTAAGTATGACATATTTGTTACTAAAAAAAACAAAAAAAAACAAGACTATAATATCACTTTAAATCTAGGGGCAATCAAGAGGTTACTTGTGTGCCTAACAATGTGTAATGTGTGCTGCTTTTACTTTACTATCGGGCTGCATTCTTTCTTGCTGCATTGCAGGGAGAAGAAACAGCCAGATCGCTGTTCACAGTACGCAAAGTTCTATGTTTCTTCGGCTAATCAGCTGACTTCAGCCAAAATCATTGGCTAAAATCATCTGCCAAACTCTTTCTGTGTCCAATCACAGCACGGGAAGGCAGGGAACGCATGCACGCATGCATGCCCCAGACCTAGAAGCAAACCTGAGACGTACCCGTACGATGTCCGGCCTGCCTGTGCCGCTCGCCCACAATACAAGGGGGCGACAAGCAGTTAGCGTGACATTCAGCAATCACATCTGCCAAACTCTTGCAGTGTCCAATCACAGCATTGGAAGGCAGGAGGTGCACGCACGTGTGCCCCCAACCTGGAAGCAAACCTGTGACCTACCAGTATGTTATCTGTTGCGATGTACCAGTATGCTGTACTGCGCCACTTTCCCGCAGTACAAGGGGGCGACAGGCAATTAATGTGACATTCATGAATCACATCTGCCAAACTCTTGCTGTGTCCAATCATGGCGCACGCACGCACACGCGCCCCAAACCTGGAAGCAAACGTTTGAAGTACCAGTACGATGTCTGGCCTGCCTGTGCCGCTCGCCCGCAGTACAAGGGGGCGACAAGCAGTTAATATGACATTCAGCAATCATACCTGCCAAACTCTTGCAGTGTCCAATCACAGCACGAGAATGCAGGGGGTGCACGCACACATGAGTGCCCTCAACCTGGAAGCAAGCCTGCGATGTACCAGTATGTTGTCTGTTGCGATGTACCAGTATGCTGTACTGCGCCACTTGCCTGCAATACAAGGGGGCAACAAGCAGTTAGTGTGACATTCAGCAATCACATCTGCCAAACTCTTGCTGTGTCCAATCACAGCACAGAATGGTGGGGGGGGGGCGCCATGTCTTACAAAACGCCCCGGGAAAAAGGTTGACGTGAGTGTTATCTCTCGCCTGGCACCGCAGTGAAGCCCAAACTGCTACCAACTTCATCCGGCTGACTCTCGTCTTTTTTTTTTTTTGCAGTTTTGCAAACGAAACTGCGAATTTCTGACTTGTCACGGAAGAAGGTCAGCGCTTTATGAAAACTCGGCGAGTGCGCTGGATTTGCAGTAATTTGCTTACTTAAAATCATCATCTCCTTCTGTTCAGCTTCTGCTCACCAGAACACGAGGCATAAATCACATTTTAATCAGAATGGAAATGCCAGCATTCACTCCAGGTGAGGCTTTAGAATGTAAAGGCGTTTATTTTATTTTTTTTACTCCTCTTTTAACGTTCCGAAATCTCTTTATTTTCAGACTGGAAGGTGCCAAGTTCCTCCAAATAAGAGAACTTTGGGTATCGGATTATCTCGGGGCTTTGAGCACGCCTTGCTCAGGACGCCCATGATTGAAAGTGTTTAAGGCGATGTTACTTAATTGAAGAAATGTGATTGCGAAGGATTAGCCACCTAGCAATTCAGGAGGCAGAATTCTGTTTACAAAGCCACGGGGGGATTAATCATTTATGCCCTTAATTCTGCTATTTTCTTTAAAAATTGGATAACTTTTTTCATGAATAAATGGTGCGAGCAAAGCCTTGATCTTGGCATTACATGAAAAAATGTGGAAATTTAAAGGCAAAAACGGGGGGAGGGGGGGCCAGGGAAATTAACTTCATTTCATGTATGAAGCATAATGGATAATGAGGCCCAAAAGTCAAAGGAAAATGTTGGGTCATTAAGACCAAGTCATCCATGGAGTCCGCCATTTTATTTTCGTTTAGTCCTTATTTTGTTGCTTTTAAACCACTCGAGTACCAGTCTACCCCCTCCGCACTCAGGCCAGGATATAGGAGGGGGCTGGGGTGGGGGGCTGTGCCCCCTCCCCAGATTTTAGTTGTGCCCCCCAGGTCTCTAAGAGTGCACGGACTGATCCACAAGGCCTTCTGATGAGGACAATTCATGTACGCAAAGGGGGACTGTTGCTGTAAGGGGGGCTCGGATGGGGACAGTTTATGTAAGGGGGGCTTTGATGGGGACAATTGATGTAAGGAGGCCTTTGATAGGGACAGTTGCTGTAAGGGGGACTCTGATGGGGACAGTTGATACCCCTCCTCACTGCAGGATCTAGGGGGGTGCTGGGGTGGGCTGTGTCTCCCCATATTTTAACCCTCACCCACAGTCTCTAGAAGTGCACCCACTGATTCATGAGGCACTCTGATGAGGACAGTTGCTGTAAGGGGGACTTGATGGGGACCGTTGCTGTAAGGGGAACCCTGATGGGGACAGTTGCTGTAAGGGGGACTCTTATGGGGACAGTTGCTGTAAGAGGGACTCTGATGGGGACAGTTGCTGATACCCCTCCTCACTGCAGGATCTAGGGGGGTTCTGGGGTGGGCTGTGTCTCCCCATATTTTACCCCCCCCCCCCCACCCCAGTCTCTAGGAGTGCACCCACTGATCCATGAGGCACTCTGATGAGGACAGCTTAGGTAAGGAGGATTCTGATGGGACAGTTGCTGTGAGGGGGACTCTGATGGGGACAGTTGATGTAAGGGAATACTCTGGTGGGAAAAGCTGCTGTAAGGGGGACTCTGATGAGGACAGGTGCTGTAAAGGGGA
>JBBDGP010004941.1:82500-89869 GCA_037952835.1 Lithobates septentrionalis
CAGAAGCAGGCAGCTGGTATTCTATCGGTAATGGAGTGGCCAGCACAGTCACCAGATCTGAACCCCATTGAGCTGTTGTGGGAGCAGCTTGACCGTATGGTACGCCAGAAGTGCCCATCCAACCATTCAACTTGTGGGAGCTGCTTCTAGAAGCGTGGGGTGCAATTTCTCCAGCTTACCTCAATAAATTAACAGCTAGAATGCCAAAGGTGTGCAATGCTGTAATTGCTGCAAAAGGAGGATTCTTTGATGAAAGCAAAGTTTGATGTAAAAACAATGTTATTTCAAATACAAATCATTATTTCTAACCTTGTCAATGTCTTGACTCTATTTTCTATTCATTTCACAACGTATGGTGGTGAATAAGTGTGACTTTTCATGGAAAACACAAAATTGTTTGGGTGACCCCAAACTTTTGAACGGTAGTGTATATATATATATATATATATATACACTACCGTTCAAAAGTTTGGGGTCACCCAAACAATTTTTGTGTTTTCCATGAAAAGTCACACTTATTCACCACCATACGTTGTGAAATGAATAGAAAATAGAGTCAAGACATTGACAAGGTTAGAAATAATGATTTGTATTTGAAATAACATTGTTTTTACATCAAACTTTGCTTTCATCAAAGAATCCTCCTTTTGCAGCAATTACAGCATTGCACACCTTTGGCATTCTAGCTGTTAATTTATTGAGGTAAGCTGGAGAAATGCACCCCACGCTTCTAGAAGCAGCTCCCACAAGTTGGAATGGTTGGATGGGCACTTCTGGCGTACCATACGGTCAAGCTGCTCCCACAACAGCTCAATGGGGTTCAGATCTGGTGACTGTGCTGGCCACTCCATTACCGATAGAATACCAGCTGCCTGCTTCTGCTGTAAATAGTTCTTGCACATTTGGAGGTGTGTTTAGGGTCATTGTCCGGTTGTAGGATGAAATTGGCTCCAATCAAGCGCTGTCCACTGGGTATGGCATGGCGTTGCAAAATGGAGTGATAGCCTTCCTTAGCTTTTACCCTGTACAAGCTCCCACCTTACCAGCACCAAAGCAACCCCAGACCATCACATTACCTCCACCATGCTTAACAGATGGCGTCAGGCATTCTTCCAGCATCTTTTCATTTGTTCTGCGTCTCACAAACGTTCTTCTTTGTGATCCAAACACCTCAAACTTGGATTCATCCGTCCACAACACTTTTTTCCAGTCTTCCTCTGTCCAATGTCTGTGTTCTTTTGCCCATCTTAATCTTTTTCTTTTATTGGCCAGTCTCAGATATGGCTTTTTCTTTGCCACTCTGCCCTGAAGCCCAAAATCCCGCAGCCGCCTCTTCACTGTAGATGTTGACACTGGTGTTTTGCGGGTACTATTTAATGAAGATGCCAGTTGGGGACCTGTGAGGCGTCTGTTTCTCAAACTAGAGACTCTAATGTGCTTATCTTCTTGCTTAGTTGTGCAACGCGGCCTCCCACTTCTTTTTCTACTCTGGTTAGAGCCTGTTTGTGCTGTCCTCTGAAGGGAGTAGTACACACCGTTGTAGGAAATCTTCAATTTCTTTGCAATTTCTCGCATGGAATAGCCTTCATTTCTAAGAACAAGAATAGACTGTCGAGTTTCAGATGAAAGTTCTCTTTTTCTGGCCATTTTGAGCGTTTAATTGACCCCACAAATGTGATGCTCCAGAAACTCAAATCTGCTCACAGGAAGGTCAGTTTTGTAGCTTCTGGAAGGAGCTAGACTGTTTTTAGATGATGTGAACATGATTGCACAAGGGTTTGCTAATCATCAATTAGCCTTCTGAGCCAATGAGCAAACACATTGTACCATTAGAACACTGGAGTGATAGTTGCTGGAAATGGGCCTCTATACACCTATGTAGATATTGCACCAAAAACTAGACATTTGCAGTTAGAATAGTCATTTACCACATTAGCAATGTATAGAGTATATTTGTTTAAAGTTAGGACTAGTTTAAAGTTAGCTTCATTTAAAAGTACAGTGCTTTTCCTTCAAAAATAAGGACATTTCAATGTGACCCCAAACTTTTGAACGGTAGTGTATATATATATATATATCTCTATCTATCTATCTATATATCTATATATAGATATATAGATATATACCTATATATCTATATATATATATATATAGATATATCTATATATATCTATATATATATATATTTATATAGATATATATATATATATATATATATATATATATATATATATATATATATATATATAGATATATCTATATATATATATATATATATATATATATATATGTATTGATGATCAATCAGACTCAGGGCAGAAGTATACGCAATAAATATAAAAAAATATATATAATATAATAATATTATTAAAAATAAAATATATAAATATAAATAATATAAAAATTGCCCAAGTCCATTGAGGGTGTTCACATGTAAGAGCAGATTTTTTTTTTTTTTTTTTTTTTACAAAATTTTTGTCTATAGATTATTTTTTTATTTTTATAATTAAAGTAATAGAAAGCCTTTGTTATAAAAAAAAAGGAAAATTGTATCATACCGTAATTTTCCTTTCCTGGTGCCTATCCATGGCAGCATACCTGTGATAAGCTCCGCCCCAACTCCTCCCTCAGGATAGTTAATACATTATAAAAGTGACAACCATACCCCCCTTAGCATTCTCCTATTATAGCGAATACCATGGGAGGGCATGTATGCTGCCATGGATAGGCACCAGGAAAGGAAAATTATGGTAAGTATGATACAATTTTCCGTTTTTCTGGTGCCTCCATGGCAGCATACCTGTGATCAAATACATAGCTACAAAAAACTGGGTGGGAAATGCATATAAGGAAAAAAATAATATATTAAGTAATCGAAAGAGCTGACTCAATTGTCCCCTTTCCAAACTCCACTGAGGAGAGTACCCTTGGAGCAAATGCTACAATGTCGTATGAACGTGAACTGAGATTTTCCAAGTAGCCACTCTGCCCATTGTTTCCAGAGAAACGTTTTTAGGACGAAGCTGCCCTTGATGAGTGGTTTCTAACCGCCAGAGGATCCAACCCTCCAGCCCTATATGCTCTTGAACCAGTTAACACCTCAGGAAGCAATCGCTCTTGAAGCTGTTTCCTTCCTTCTGTTCTCACCCCAAGGGAGTATGAACACAAAGTTTGATGCAACTGAGGGGGCTGTAGGTAACATCTTAGGACTCTGGAAATGACCAAACCTTTGAAAAGATCCTGATCATGGAACTGAAAAGGTAAGTAGGACCCAAGCTTCCAAGAGAGCTACCTCCTTGTCTCTCTTACTGTCAATTTGCTGTAAATCCACTTGCTTATATTGTTAAGCCAAGAGTGTCAACTTTTCCTGGTATCCGGATGATGCCAAGGAAACAATGGGCACCGATCAGGAAAAGACTTTTTGTTACAGGTATATGAGAATTAACCATGGGCTTTTAACATTTAGTCCCTTTGGTTTGGCCACCATCAAACATTGGCTTAAATTAGTCCTGCGACATTTATTCCTTAGCTGCGACGCCCCGAATGTATCTTGATGACCCGTAGAGGGTTGTCACACTTATTGAACATGCGGGAAACACCCTCTTGGGCGAGTCTCCATTGGCGTGACTCCAAAGGTCGCATCAAAGAAGTGGAGGCACCTTTCCCAAGTCACTGAATTTCAAAGACGCCTAGATGGGAACGAGTTACATCAAGGACAATGGGCTGTGACCGAGAGAGTAGCCCGGGCAGGTACCCTGGGGACACGATCTTGCACTGTCTGCAGTTCCACTCTTACCGGAAAAGGATATGTGTACATCTCCTGCCTCTAAAGGCTTGTACTTCCGGAGCCTTTCTTTCAGAAGCTACCACAACTGAAAGGTAGTCTTGTATGCCAGATTCCATTGACGGGAGAATTCTGTTGGAGCGAAAGGCTGAGCCATCCAACAGCCCAAGACAAAGGGTAGAACCCAAGAAGGAAAAGAAAACTTCACAGGTGGTCGAATTTTCTTACTGCTTCGAAGAATTTGGATGAAAGGCAAGTCTTCTCCCCCATCTCTCTAGCGTCGCTATAGAAATAGCTGCTACCTGAACCTTGGTCTTGAACCTGGTCTTGAGACGAGGATATGTTCTGGTTGTACAAAAAATTAAGAGGAGTGAGGAAGAAGGGACCGTGAGATCTGAACACCTGTAAGTTGCAAACAATTTGAATCCATTCTAGCCTTTTGTACTCAGAATTCGTGGATGGTTTTCTGGCCTCCACAAGTGTTGACATTACTTTCGTTGAGCCACCTAGGGCCTTGGAAATTCCTCCCTCTCAGTATCCAACCATGCCGGCTCAATTTGTGAGGTGCTGAGTGAATAAACCTCTCTTGAGAGAGAGGATGGAGGTAGAATCGGAATCTTGATGATGCAACTGGCCCCGAGATACAGTGGCCAGGGGAACCGTGGCCTTTTTGGCCAGAAGGGGAGTATTGCCACCCCTTCGACCAGTTCCTTCAACAATTTGAGGAAAAAACCCAGAGAATACAGTTTAGAAAAAATGCTAAAGGCTGACTTGCACCGCCAAGGACCCGAGAGGGTATCTCCCGTATTTGCTTGAGGGTGAAGGCAGGCGCGAAAGTAAACTTGGTAACTTGGCCTCCATTGAGGAGGCAAAGAGAATGACTTCCAGAGGACCCTGGAGAGTCATGACCCAGCTGAATATCGAGGGGCGAAGAGACCACTCGCTGCTGTCTTGCCGATTCCAGAACAGATGAACTGCCTCCTCGTATTGGTGATCTGGAAGGTAAACTGCCCCTAATACCAGCAGGTTCCCCCCTAAAATAAAGGGATTTTGTGAGTACCCTGTCATTGGCTATATGACACTGCCACCTTGTTGTTCAAGCGAAAAAAGGACCAGCCTCTGACAGATGAACTCCCCAGTCCACTAAGGTTAGATAGGCCGTCCACCTCTTCCGGGCTTCCGAGGCTATTCTTGTAGTTGTAAAAACCATCTTCCTAGTATCGGCCCTTCCACTGTTACAAGAAGCCTCCTTGACAACAAAAAGTTCAGGAGCCAATGAGCCCAAGGCAGCATTCGGGATGCAGAATGACATGATCCTGAATCAACCTAACAACCTGACGTCGAAAGGTGAGAGAGCGAGCTGACGCAACGTATCTTCTGAAAAATAGTTGCTTCCCTCTGGGTGGGCAAACACAATGTTCTAGAAGAGGCGATGAGAAGCGCATTTAGGTAAATGAATGAGCGGGATGGGAAGAGAAGACTCTCTAATCTGGCTTTACTAGCCACCCGAATTCTGGAAGGGATGAAAGCAGGACTTCTCTTGTGAAACAGAGGGTGCTGCAGATTGAGGGAGCAATATGATGCTGACCAAGAAATGAACACTCTCATACCTCTCCTCCTGAGAGGTGCTAGGCCTGAGAACCCTGTACAGGGGTCTGCATCTTTGTAGCCTG
Source organism: Lithobates septentrionalis (assembly GCA_037952835.1). Lineage (NCBI taxonomy): Eukaryota > Metazoa > Chordata > Amphibia > Anura > Ranidae > Lithobates > Lithobates septentrionalis. Next base: position 87,958 of record JBBDGP010004941.1, read on the forward strand.
GGTTAGAACAACATCCTCTTTTGTCATGTTCAAACTAAAGTGTCTTTGAAGTACTACAAGCATTAAAAGTAGGATCAAGGTTGAAGAGAGACCTAGAATTGACCCTTCTTCAAGGGGAACAGGATAGGCTCCGTAGGCCTAATGGCATCCAAAGAAGACCATCACTGTTCAGCGAAGACTTGAAGGCCCCCACTGGCAGAAGCAAAGGTCGAAGGAGAACTGGAGCACTGGAACTGGAGATGTGCGAGACCAACCATCACCCTTGGACAAAAACATCTTGAGGCTCTTCTGGGATCATGCAAAACTCACGGCTGCACTTGGACGAGCGTTAGTAAGGATTCCATGTTGCAGATAATTAAGTGAATGAAGAGAAAAAGAGGAATTCAAATCCACTCCTGGACTTCATTCCCCTTTCTATTGGGAACACAACCAGAAGCGTTAAATAGAGCCCTTTGAGTCTCCTGCCCTGGCAGGGAGGCTGGGACTTTTCCCAGGAAACCTAACTTACAGGGGGTGGTCTGAGAAGTCCAGAAATGTCCAAAATGGACGGTGGATACCATTCAGAAATCCTTGCAATGGCTAGACCAGACCCAGAAATCGACTCCCACCTGGCCCGACCGGAAATGCTTGAGGTGGCCCTGCCTCTTACTAAATTTCAAGACAGTGATTTGAGTCTTCTCAAATCTATTTAGGATATCTGCTGGAACCGTGAGACATTCCTGTTCCTGGAGGAATGAATTTTGGAGGAAAACTCGAACGTATGACCTCCTCCGTCTTGAGGAAGAAAACCCCGACTTCCTTCAAGTCACCCGGGAGTATGCCTTCTCGTAACAGGAAACTTGCATTTAGAGGATGCCTAAACAGCCCAAGGCTTCAGCCATAGGTCCTGCTTGGCCATAATCATATGCAGCATAGCCATTTTGAGCTCCCCCAGTGTCTCTATGATATCATCCTTTGGCACCACTTGTCGAATGGCCACCTCGATGTCCTCTGTCCAGACCCCTATGGTGTTTGCGACTGACATAAATGCCACCTAGTCCCTGATGACTTTCTGTTACTTGGACATCAGTGACATCTCTGAAAAAGTCCTTGTAGACCAGTATATCTGCCACAGAGACGCCCGCAAGCTTGACACCTCTCAGAGCTTTCCCATCTGGGAGAATTTGATGACCGGTGTCATGTGGACTTTTCACCGGGAATGTCTGTGTTTGGAGCTTGGCTGGGAATAACTGCTGCAGCACCAAGAAGTCTTGTTAGACTTGTATTAGGGCATAGGGCTGAAACAAACGTAACAGCATAAGGCACTCTTTTAATTCCAAAAAAAAAGAAAACGAAAAAAAGGAAAAAAGTTTTTTTTTTTCAGGAACACGAGATTAAAGTGTATGTCCTTACCTAAGACAGCGAAGGTCTTAAATAAAAGGTGGCTGACTCCTTATTGTGGGGTAGGCAGCAGAAAAAAAAGTGTAAACAGACTACAAGAGAGAAAATAACAGAAAAGGAAAAGTAAGAGAAAATCTTTCCCTTTTAAAAACATACACAATACTGAGGCCTCCAGAAAACCTAAGACTGCTTCCTTTCCCTTTCTTTTTATTTTTTTAAAAAGACGTTTTTACAACAGAGAGGCTATTCACCAGAGAGTTTTTTTTTTTTTTTAAGAACCAAGAGCACTCTGAGACAGGCCCTTCCAGATCGCATGCAGAGTGCTCCACTAACTCCCCCCCCATTCTAAAGTAGGACAAGGGGAGGAGGGGAAGACGCAGATTCCACCTAAGGCCCCACCCCTTTCAATACCTGCAGTGAGGGAAAAACAGTAATGCCGCGTACACACGAGCGGACTTTACGGCGGACTTTGCCCGGCGGATTTTTTGACGTACTTTCCGACGGACTTTCTGAATGAACGGACTTGCCTACA